>JAHOYR010005812.1:0-69365 GCA_023213295.1 Bruguiera hainesii | reverse complement strand
TATGGTAATGGACACAATTAAAATAATGACAAAATTTAAATTCACTTGAGTACTAACCAAGAATTTCTCTTTGTAAGGCTTTAAAATTCTAATAATTAAAATAATGCAATGTTTTTATATTTTTAATAATTTTTATTACCATTGCATTTTCAATGGTAAGATAAATATAATTTTTGAATATGTTAATTGAACAAAAATAAAAGTAAGGGACTCAATTGTACAAAGTACAGTTTAGCGGACGACTATTATAAATTTCAATCCCAAGCTTCAATGTTGGATCAAGCATCTAGCTTGAGAACATAGTGGGATAATTTCATAAAAGAGTCCATTGCATTCGCTTTTATTTAATTAACATATTTGTATACTAAAATTATATAAACCATGTTAACTTGTGTTATGTAAGTGGAGACAATTAAAAAAATTACAAATTTTAAATTCACTTGAGTATTAACGAAGAATTACTACCTGTAAGACATTAAAATTCTAAAAATTAAAATGATATTGCATTCACTTTTCTTTAATTAACATATTTGTATACTAAAATTATATAAACCATGTCAACTTGCATTATGTAAGTGGAGACAATTAAAAAAATTACAAATTTTAAATTCACTTGAGTATTAACAAAGAATTACTACCTATAAGACATTAGAATTCTAAAAATTAAAATGATGGAATGATTTTATTTTTTAAATAATTTTTAATTCCATTTCATTTTCAATGGGGAGATAAATCTAATATTTGAATATGTTAGTTTGCCAAAATAAAACCAATGGACTCAATTGTATAAAATAAACTTTAGTGAATTACTATTATAAATTTCAATCCCAAGTTTCAATGTTGGGTCAAGCATACAAATCTAGAGCATAGTATACTAACTTCTCATTAGAGTCCATTGCATTTGCTTTTATTTAATTAACATGTTTGTACATTAAAATTATATTAATCATGTCGAATTGCATTATGGTAATAGAGACAATTAAAATAATTACAAAATTTAAATTCACTTGAGTATTAACCAAGAATTTCTCCTTATAAGGCTTTAAAATTCTAATAATTAAAATAATGCAATGTTTTTATATTTTTCAAAATTTTTATTACCATTGCATTTTCAATGGTGAGATAAACATAATTTTTGAATATGTTAATTGAACAAAAATAAAAGTAAGAGACTCAATTGTACAAAGTATAGTTTAGCGGATGACTAATATAAATTCCAATCCCAAGTTTCAATGTTGGATAAAACATATAATTTAAGAGCGTAGTGGGATAATTTCATAATAGAGTTCATTGCATTCACTTTTATTTAATTAACATATTTGTATACCAAAATTATATAAATCATGTCAACTTGTGTTGTGTAAGTGGAGACAATTAAAAAAATTACAAAATTTAAATTCACTTGAGTATTAATGAAGAATTACTACCTATAAGACATTAAAATTTTAAAAATTAAAATGATGCAATCATTTTATTTTTTAAATAATTTTTAATTCCATTGCATTTTCAATGGTGAGATAAACCTAATATTTGAATATGTTAGTTTGCCCAAATAAAAACAATGGACTCAATTGTATAAAATACACTTTAATGGATAACTGTTATAAATTCCAATTCCAAGTTTCAATGTTGGGTCAAGCATATAGTTCTAGAGTGTAGTGGACCAACTTCTTACTTGAGTCAATTGCATTCACTTTTATTTAATTAACATGTTTGTAGACTAAATTTTTATAAATCATGTCAAATTGCATTGTGATAATGGAGACAATGAAAAAAATTACCAAATTTAAATTCACTTGAGTATTAACCAAGAATTTCTCCCTTTAAGAGTTTAAAATTCTAAAAATTAAAATAATGTAATGTTTTTATATTTTTAATAATTTTTATTACCATTGCATTTTTTGTAGTGAGATAAATATAATTTTTGAATATGTTAATTGGACAAAAATAAAAGGGACTCAATTGTACAAAATATAGTTTAGCGGATCACTATTATAAATTCCAATCCTAACCTTTAATGTTGGATCAAGCATATAGCTATAGGGCATAGTGGGCTAATTTTTTATTAGAGTCCCATTCCCTTTTATTTAAAAAACATGTTTGCATACCAAATTTCCTAACTTATGAACTTTGTAGAGAACTAAAACTTGAGTAAAAGGCCTCTCATTCAAGGGCATCAGTCCCCAACAAAGTTGGTTAATTTGCTAGTTAAAGATGTAAAAGCAAAAGAAGTTGGAAAACTTCTTAATGATGCTTATGATCGAGTTTTGGATAAGTTTATCACATATCCTTCAATCCCAAAGTATATAGATTTTTGATGTGTTATTAAAAACAATTATGATTAGTTTAGACCTAATATGGTTGCTCATTTTTATCTTAAAGATGATATTTATCCTCATAATAATATGAAGGATTGTCTATATTATCAATAGATATTATATGAATTAGGCTTTATTGTTATTAAACCTATAGAAAGAGGATCTAGATTTGGATTTGAATATGCCTTCATAGATTGGACCTAGATCAAATTCAAGATAAAAAAGATTCCTTATCCAAAAGATTGGCAAAGGGATCTCTTTGGGTACAGAGAACTAAAAGAATGGTGGAAGGGTAAAATATAAAATTACTTTGATTATATTAAAGTATGAGAAAAAGGCTTATTGTATGAAAATAGACAAAGGAAATTTAATTGGTTCATCCAAATGAAAATTCCAAATGATCCAAAAAGATTTCAAAACTAGTTTAAATTTTGGTTTTTTAATTGGAAGTTGCATCATTTAACCTTGCCACACAAAGTGAGAATTGCTTATGAATAGTTTTGTGAAACAAATGAATAGTTTCAAAATCCATTGTTAATGTTTGTAACTTGATATCTTATTCTATAGATTATTAAATGGGACTACACATTATGGCTAAACAAGTTCATGTGCTAGATGGTGACACTAGACAAGTTCCATGATTGGCAAGATGGATTAATATTGAATGTTGGGAAAATTTTGACTTTTTTGATAATGAAGTCTATACAAGAAAAGGAGTCATTTACATAAATGGACCCAAGGCTCCACAACCAAAGCCCACTCCTACTAGTCCCAAAAAGATATTAAAGACTTTAATGGAGTTTGTATCATAAGAGAGGTTATTGGAAATGATGACTACTTTGCTCTAACTAGATTAAGACACCTAAGTAGACTAAGTTGAAAGCAGTTAAAGGCATCTCAATATGATATTATGGAAGATTTTTAGGACCCATATGAGTTGTAAAGGGCAAAAGAACAAACAACTTTTAGTAAACATGCCACTAAGATAACTTTAATAAAGCTACTTTAACAAAAGTAAAGAAAGAAAGGACAACTTACTTTGAAAAAGGAAATTCCTTCAATTATGGTTATTACCTTTTACTTTGTATAAATAAGACCTCTTGGTACTCCAAAGGTAGAGTCCAATTTCCTTCTCTTTCTTACTCTCGAAGCTTGTATTCTATCTCCTTTCCTTTGTAAACTATAACCTTGTAATGATGTTTGGCATTTACTGAAAGCTTTATTTTTGTAAGTACTTTAATCTTACTATTACTTGTTAAAGTATCTTTCTTTTATATCATTATGCTTAATTTTAGTTTCTTAAAATTAATATGTGATCTTATGTTTTTGGTACCATACTAGGTTTTAAACCTAGTTTTTTAAGTAGGGGTGACATCATCTAACCCTCACACATAGATATATATATACATTAATTTTAATAAACTAAACTAAGCATAATGATATAAAAGAAAGATGCTTAGAACAAGTAATGCCAAGATTAAAATACTTACAAAAATAAAGCTTCCATTAAATGCTAAACGTCATTACAACCTTGTAGTTTACAAAGGAAAAAAGATTGAATACAAGCTAATCAAGATTAATTTCTCAAGGTGTCATTATTAATCTATTGTTCAATGTAGATACAAAATTTAATTTCATGAGTATTTGTGTTAATAACTCCTACAAATCAAAGGAAAAGCCTTATCATCAAGAAATGAAGTAATGATCTCATTTTCTAGCAAATGGACCATTCAAACCATGTAAGAAAGGCTAATCAAGATCAATGAATCCTATGTTTAATGGAATTTAATGGACTTAGATTACCAAAGGTGATGTAGCCAAAGGCCCAATGTTTAAGTCAAAAATAAAAAAGGATCGGAAGAGTGACTTGTAGAAATTCAAGTGAAAATTTTAGTCTTGTGTGTTGTCAAGAAAATGACTGTATATCTCAATCATTAGGTCAAAATGGAGTCATTCCAATTATAAACAAACAAGAACCTATAAATCTCTAACTTTTGTATTTTGAGTTTTGCAAATAACCACTGTAGAGTTATTGATTTAGGGGAAGAAGTGAACAAAACAGAACTATGGTCAAAACACGAAAATGAGAAGGGACTTCAATGGTTGCTCTTCTAGGCTTCCAATGAAGTTAGTGGGGCATTAATTCTTCTAGATTGATGGCTACAACTCTTCAAGGGTGTAGACTTCGAAAAGCTCCTACTCTTTAAGGACAAAGTCAAAACTCTTCTAGATTTTCATGGGTATGAACTCTTTGAGGTTCAAAAGAATGTCCAAGGCAATTTTATTCATCCAATCAAGTCTATTTTCTATATAATATTGATTGCCTTGTAAAGCAAAACCAAAGATAATGAAAAGACTTAAATCAAGCCTAGGAACTAGGAGCTAATAAAGAAAGATTATTAAAATAGTTTATTTTCAATGTATAGGAAATGAGAAAGTCAATGATGAGAATCTTATTGGTTATGGAAAGAATATTGTTGGTTATAGACTTGTCAAGAAGATCGATGAGCTTGAATGCAAGCTAATCTTCTTCACTAAAAGAACATTATGGAACTTGTTGATAAGGGCTTATTGGTGAGAGACACAGTGATGTGGGCTACATCATTCCCCTTCTTTTTATAAGAATTTGTTGTTGAATTCAAATCATCATTATCACAAGAATCACCCACATAAGGTGTTAAATGACGCACGTTAAATACATCATGTATCTTCATACGAGAAGAAAGCTTCAATCAATATGCATTAAGATTAATGCACTCAAGAACTTTAAGTGGTTTAAGCTTTTGATCACTAAGCTTGTTGTAGATTCCAATGGGATGATGTTCCAGTGGTAAATAAGCCCAAACAAAATCTCTAGGTTCAAAGGTAATTTCACATTGCCATCTGTTGACATCCCTTTTATAAGACTTAGCCTTGCTCTCCAAACTTCAATGCACTTTTTCATGGACTATCCTTATTCAAGAAACAATATCATCCACCTTATCAATGGACTTTTTAGCAAAAGGAATTGGTGCAAGATCAAGAGCAGTCTTTGGTTGACGCCCATATATAATCACAAAAAGATTGTATCCAGTAGTATGGTTCATTGAACAATTATAAGAAAATTCCCCAAGTGACAATCATATCTTCTAAGAGTGAGAGTTATCATCAATCAAAGTCCTTGATATATTGCCTAATGACCTATTGACAACTTTAGTTTGTCCATCCATTTATAGGTGAAAGGTAGTACTATATTGCAACTTAGTACCAAAATTCTTCCATAGTTGTTGCCAAAAGTGACTAAGGAACTTTGCATCACAATCAAAAGTAATAGTTTTAGGAATGCCATGCAATTTGTAGACTTCTTTGAAGAATAAGTTAGCAATTCATAAGGCATCCATAGTTTTACGACAAGGAATGAAACATGCCATCTTTAAAATCCTATCAACAACCATAAAGAATGAATCCATACCTTTGAATGTACATGGTAGTCTAAGGACAAAGTCCATAGAGATTTCTTCCTAAGGAGCTTAAGGTATTGACAAGGGCAAATACAAACCAACATTGATAACTTGCCCTTTTCCTACTTGGCAACGTCAACACCTCATCACAAGCCAATATACATCATATTTTAGATAAGGCCAAAAATACTTGGCTGAAACATGTTGCACAGTCTTGTCATGTCCAAAGTGTCCATCATGGTGAATTTCATCGATCATCCTTTGTTGAAGAGAGCAATCTAATACACATAGATGATTTTCTTTAAAAAGGAAGCCATCGCATAAAGTAAAATCAGCAAGCTTCTTTTCTTGCTGTTAGAAATAATCTTTGAAAAGTAAGGATCTTCTTGATACAACTCCTAAAAAGAATTAAATCTAAGAATAGTAGAGCACATAGTATGTAGTAAGCTCTTCTTCCAACTAGAAGTGTTGACAACCTGATTTTGAACTCCCACCTTATGCTTGATAATAAACAAGAATTCTTGAATATATCCAGCCCGTTTGGCATGCCTGAAATTGAGTTTTTATTGCCCTAAAATGTACTTGCAAGCTTAATGATCAGTGTACAAAATAAATTCTTGATGAACAAGATATTGCCTTTGATGCTCAAGTGTGCAAAATGGTGCATAAATTCCAAATCATAAGTGCTATAACAAAGTTTTGCACCATTCTCAATTTCTCACTAAAGAAGGCAATGAGTCAGCCTCCTTGACTCAAAACTCCTTTAATGCCAATACCTAATGCATCGCAATATACCTGAAAAATAAAATCAAAATTAGACAATGCAAGAATTGGGGCCATGCTTAATTTTTCTTTGAGGTGTTCAAAGCTTTCTTGGGCTTCACTTGTCCACTCAAAAACTCCTTTCTTCATGCAAGAGGTGAGTGGGGCTATGAATGTGCTAAAATGTTCAATGAATCACCAATAGAAATAAGTGAGGCCATGGAAACTTTGAATTTTGTACACATTTGTTGGAGCAGGCCATTCTTTAATCACCTTGATCTTAGCATCATCAACTAAGATTCCATCTTTTGAAATATGAAATCCCAAGAATTGGATTTGTCTCATCATGTAATAGCATTTGTCAAGGGCCATATACAAGCATTCTTGTCTTAACACTTGTAATATTTCTTGAAAATGCTATAATGCTCATTAGTAGACTTGCTAAAAATCAGAATATCATCAAAACAAACCACAACAAACTTCCCAAGAAATGGCTTTAAAACCTAAGTCATTAACCTCATCAATGCAGATGGTGCATTAGACAACCCAAATGGTATGAGTAGACACTCAAATAGTGCATCTTTGGTTTTGAATACGATCTTCCATTCATCTTTAGGCTTAATTTTGATTTGGTGATATCCACTCTTTAAATCTAGCTATGAAAAGATAGATGCACTCGAGAGTTGATCCAAAAGATCATCAAGATGAGGAATTGGAAACCAGTATTTGAAATGACCTTGTTGATTGCCCAATTGTCAACACACATTCTCCAAGTGTCATTTTTCTTAGGCACCAAGAGGACTGGAATGACACATGGACTGAAACTCTCCCCTATGAAACCCTTATTTAAGATTTCCATAACTTGTTGCAATTCTTCATGTTTTGTTGGATTCATTTGATAATGAGCTAGATTAGGTAGTGAAGCTCTGGGCATCAAATCAATTTGATGTTGAATGTCTCTTATAGGAGGAAGACCTGGTGGTAAGGTGTCTAGAAAGACATCACTAAATTCTTCCAAAAGAGGCTACATTTGACAAGGTTTAAAAGATACAACCACATTAGTTAAGGAATTCTCAAAAAAAGGAGTCTTCAGTGGTTCCTTACAAGGCACTAGAGTAATATTCTTTCTCCACCATACTCAAAAGAATATGTATTATGATAGCCATCATAGATAGTCTTCTTATCGAATTGCCATGGTCGACCAAGAATAATATGACTAGCATCCATAGATAGAATATCGTACCATATTTTATCAAAACAAATAGAGCCGATAGAAAGATTGACAAGACATCATTTGGAAACAATTACCTCAATACATTTCTTTAACCATGACATTTTGTAAGATGTCAAGTGCACCTTCAACTCCAATTTTATCTCACTTATTACTTTAGAAATCACATTTTCACAGCAACCAAAGTCAATAATCAGTTGGCATACCTTCCTCAAAATGATGTAGACTGATTGAAAAATATTGGTGTGCAACCACCTATATCTGGTGTCATCTTTAGGAGTGAGGAAAATTCTTTTAACCATGAAAAGCTAGCCAGAATCAGCATGTACAATTTGTTCATCTTCCACTGCAACTTCATCATCTTTCTACTCTTCTTTGCATGGCTCCTTCTCATCATCATCAAACTCATTATCCACCAAAAAAGCTTTGTCAGCTGGTTGATTTTTATTGAATTAACAATTGTTAGCACAATGACTGACGTCCCTACAAGAATAATAATGCATACCAGCTGTGTTGGGTTGCTTTGAAAGATTGGGTATAGTAGGGAGCTTACTATCTGGTTGTGCTGAAATTTTAGTGACTTTGGAAGTGCTGGTGGCACTCCTCATTTCTTGGTTCAGCAAAGTAGAGGTTTGCAGCCTTCTAGAGCAAGAATGCTCCACTCTGAGTGCCTGTTGATGTGAACCCCCCAAATCCCAAATGTTAAGGACTTCTAAGGCATCTTGGATATGAAGTTGAAGACCATTCAAATACTTGCTCACAAGCATCTCTTCCAAATCTTGAATATTGTTACAAATCACCAATTTGTTAAACTTATTGGTGTATTGGTCTACTAATTATGTACCTTGCCTCAGATTTTGGTACCTTTGGTAGAGCTCTCTTTTGTATCCTTTTGGAATGAAATACTTTTGAATCTTGTCCTCCATGTTTCACTGTGAAGTGATTGGATCCTTACCAATAGATTAGCGAGTTTGTTTCTCTCGTTGACACCAAGCTACGACCTTGCCTCAAAATCACATAGCAATGATACTAGCATGATGATCATCTGGGATTTTTCTATACTTGAAGACTTCATTTACAAGGGTCAACCAATCAACAATTTCATTAGCAGAATCAGTACCTAAAAATTGTAGAATATCCCTCTTCATGGTTCAAAAAATTATTGGGCACAAAAATGAGCATTCCTCCTTCAGGGAAAAGACTTAACACTTTTTGAAGAAGAGGAATCACCATTAAATTCTTCAGTACTAAAATGGAATGGAGGGCTGTTTGCTATAGCCCTTAGATGCTATACTTCTCAGGTCAAGGCATCAATTTGTTGTTCCATATGTTGTTGTAAATTCTCAGCAAGTGTGTGCACTTCGTTTAATGGAATGGCTTTGCCATCTCAACATCTGGCTTGTCTTGGAGGCATTGTCCTCTCCTCCAAAGCTTTGATACCAAATTATGTAGCCAAAGACTTAACGATTCAGTCAAAAATAAAAAGAGATCGGGAAAGTGACTTGTAGAAATTCGAGTGGAAATTTTAGTTTTGCATGTTGTTAGGAAAATGACTGTATCTCTCAATTAATAGGTCAAATGGAGTGACTGCAATTACAAATGAACAAGGACTTGTAGATTTACAATTACATATTTTGATTTTTTGCAGATAAGTGCTGCAAAGTTATCAATTTAGGGGAAGAAGTGAACAAAATAGAACTGGTCAAAACATTAAAATGAGGAGGGACTTCAATGGTTGCTCTTTTAGGATTCCAATTAAGTTAGTGGGGCATCAATTCTTCAATAAACTTTGAAAAGCTCCAACTCTTCAAGGATGGAGAGAAAAACTCTTCTAGGTTTTCATGGCTATGAACTCTTTGAGGTTTAAAAGAATACCCAAAGCAATTTCATTCATCCAATTCTACATAATATTGATTGTGTTTTAAAGCAAAGCAAAAGATAATGAAAAGACTTAAATCAAGCCTAGGAACTAAGAGCTAATAAAGAAAGATTATCAAAATAGAATACTTTCAAATTTTCCCACAATTTAAATCAAGTCAAGGAACTAGGAGCCAATAAAGAAAGATTATCAAAATAGAATATTTTCAATGTACAGGAAATGACAGAGTCAACGATGAGAATCTTGTTAGTTATGGAAAGTCAATTATGAGAATCTTGTGGTTATGGACCTGCCAAGAAGACTGATGAGCTTGAATGGGAGCTGATCTTCTTGGCTGAGCAAACATTGTGGAACTTGCTGATGAGAGCTTGTTGGTGAGAGATGCGGTGATGCAGGCTGCGTCAAGGGGCATGCAATGTTTAAGGTAGAGAAAGTTCTATATCTTCAAGACTAGCAAGGTGACCTATTTCCCACTAAAGACCTCAAAGAATGGTAGAAGGTGAAAACCTACAATTATTTTTACTATACCCAAGCATGGGAAAGAGCATTGTTATATTGAAACATGCTCTAAAAATTTAGTTGATTCATTTAGATCCATTTTTTGAATGACTCAAAGAGATTTCCTAATTAGTTTAAAATGTAGTTTTTCAAATGGTGATTACATCTCATAACCTTACCTAAAAAGGTAGGAAATATTTATTAATAGTTTTGTGAAAAAAATGATGAGGTTAAAAACCTCTTATTGTTGTTCACCTTTTGGTATCATATGCCATGGCCAAATAGGCTAGTGTGTTAGATAGATGTATAAACATTTGTTGGTGGGAACAATTTAACTTCTTTGAAGACAATGTTCATACCACTAAGGGAATAATTAGCCTAAATGGTCCTAAGACCACACCATAACTTATAGTATCTAGTGCAGAGTTCAATTCTATAAATAATTATTATTTAAATTTCCATTAGTAATTATTTCTTTATTTCTATTTCTTTTAACACTATGACTACTACTACTACAAGAGAGCCAAGTAGGTCTTAACCTATCCATTGATCAGAATAATATCATTATTAACCATTTATGCCAATTCTCTAAAACTCTTCTTTTACTACAACAAACCAACAATGACAATGTGACTTAGGATTTCAATTATCATAACAATGGCTAGATACCATTCATTAACAATATAACATTCATTAATTCATTAACAATATATCAAACAACAATGTTAAATAGCAAGTAACAATACTATAAAAACTAAGGTAAAAGTTATAGAACTTATAAAATGATAGCTTTCATTGATTGTTGATACAAGCTTGAATATTTTACAAAGGGTACAAGGTTTTCAAAAGAAGAAAAACAGAAGAAAACTAGACTTTGATTTTCCTTACTCAAGCATCTCTTCTTATAATAGGATAAAAGGTAATGATTGTCTCAAGATGGGTCCCAAAGGGTTCCTTACTTTATAAAAATTGAGAGATTCTTTGCTTTCTAAAAGCTTTTAATGTTGGGCATCTTTGTAGTTTTATCACTAAATGTAACTTTATCGCTTTTACACCTCATAAGGGTCTTGTGAATCCTACATGATATCATCTTTTTGATTCAAACTACTTTCTAGCTAAGTATGACTCTCTTATAAAGTGGGTTCACTTTGAAGTAATGATGTCATCATTTCAAGTAATTTCTCTCTTATATAGATACAATAGGTTCTAGTGTAGTCCTAGGACCATTTAGGCTAATTATTCCTTTGGCCATATAAATGCCATCTTTAAAAAAGTTAAATTTTTTCTATTAGTGAATGTTAATTTGTCTGACTAACCATGGAACATGTTTAATATCCATATATCTAACACAGTAGCTTGTTTGGCGATAATGGTATAGTCTCACTTAATGGTAGGAAGAGGCAAACAACAGTAAGAGGTCTTTAACTTTTAACATTTCTTTTTCACAAAACTATTCATAAACATTTCTTATATTATTGGGTAAGGTTATGGGATGCAATCCCCATTTAAAGAACTGCACATTAAACCAATTGGGAAATCTCTTTGGATCATTTGAAAAGTGGGTCTAAATGAACCACCTAAATTTCTTTTCCCTCTTTTCATATAACAATGCTCTTTCCTATGTTTCAATATAGTCAAAATAATTGTAAGCTTTAACCTTCCACCATTTTTTAAGGTCTACAGTGACAAGTAGGTCACTTTGCTAATCTTTAAAATAAAGAAATTTCTTTACCTTAAACTTGGTATGTGTCCATTCTCCATAACCATGGCTTGTTCTAGTGCATCTTTATATAGGTTTAATAACCATTAAGTTTATTTTATGCAAAATCTATTGATAATATAAGCAATCATTTGTATTTGTATGAGGATACATATTATCTTTAAGATAAAGTTATAAGACCTCATTAGGATGAAACTAAGTATAATTATTCTTAATAACCCATCAAAAGTCATTGTACCTTGGGATTCAAGGATACATCAATGTTTTGTCTCAAGCACACTCATAAGCATCTTCCTAACCTTTATAAATTTCTGTTATTTTTTAACTTGATGCATCTTTAGCTAGTGAAATAATTGACCTTATTGAGGATTGGGGCCCCTGTATTAAGGGTATTTTACTCATCCAAATCCCTACAAAAACTAATGAGTTAGAAAATCAAGGAGAGAGTTTGATTTTCCTTTAATAAACTCAATGTCAAAATCAAATACAAATAATATTCCTTGCCATCTAGCAAAGATCTATTTAAAAGGTATGTTCTTAAATGGACAATATTATTATATTATATGAGGATACATTGATTGTCGTTGTTGGAATCCCAGAGCAAATCAAAGAAGATGGGATGCGTAAAGGTTTGTTGAAATTAGATTAAAATTTTAACAACACTTCAACCTTAAACCGATTGGGAAATCTCTTTGGGTCATTCAGAAAGTGGATCTAAATGAAACAACTTAATTTCTTATGCTTGTTTTCATATAATAGTGCTTTTTTTCATGCTTCAATATAGTCAAAATAATTGTAGGTTTTAACCTTCCACAATTCTCTGAGGTCTCTAAGGCACTAGCTAGTCTTCAGGATAAAGAATTTTCTTTACATTAAACTTGACATACACCCATTCTCCATAACCATAGTTTGTTTCGGTGCCTCTCTATATAGGTTCAAAAACCATTAAGCTTGTTTCATGTAGAATTTACTAATAATACAACAATCCTTCATATTAATATAAGGATACACATTATCTTTAGGATAACATCATGCAACTTTATTAGGCTGAAACTGAGTATAATTATTCTTAATAGTACATAAAAAATCAATGTGCTATGACATTAAAGTGGATTTGAATGAATGTATTGTTTGGGGTTGAGATTATCTTTCTAGCTTTAACCTTATACTCCTTTGTTAATGAATGTATTGTTAAATTTTTGAATGCATAAAACTATAGCATGAATTTCTTTTTTAATAGTAGAGTAATTAACTCTAACCTCTTTTTATATTCTTAAAGTAAATCTAAGAAGAAAATATCTTAGATAATTCTTTAAAAGAGAAGGAGTTAGAATCTCTTCAATATGTTACCTCATTGACATTGTTATTAGCTATAAATAACTTACTAAGATCACAGTTGTTGTTAATAAAGAATACATTATCAACAACAAGTTCCAAAGGTGAGTTCTTACAATGAAAGGAGGAGCTTTGTGAGGGGGCAATTAAGAGACAGTTTGTTTATTTAGGAATTGAACCATTACATAATTGAAAGAAAAGCAAATAATGATTAACGACTCCTTTTTTTGATGGAATTGAAAGGATTCAAATTACTAAATGTGTACAAAAATGTTAGTTACAATGAATGTAATGTTTGTTAAGGACACAAAAGTTAATTTCAAGATTATTTTTTGGGAATGAGTCCTTGCATTGCAAGCAGCTTTGATAGGAGGAAATGAATAGATACTCTTATTATTTATAAATACAACCATTGCATACTTATAAGAAAAGCCAATTATCTTGACAGTCTCAATCATCTTTGTAGTGATGTTGTCACCTCATTTCTAGATAATAAGCCTTTCTAGATAACAATGTTTATATTGGAATGGTGTAAGTAATACTAAAACCTGCCACTAGATTGGGTTTAAATAACTCAACAATTATTTATGTTGAAGATAAAAGACATAATCATTTCGATGACTCTTTATCAAGAGTGGTAGAATCAAGTTTAAGTGATGGACCTATTTGGTTCTCTTATTTTCCAAATTTTACCACAAAAATGCCTAACATTGAAAGCTTTTATAAAGCAAAGAACCCTTTGGGACCTACCTCGAGATAGTCATTACCTTTTCTCCTACTATAAGAAGAGATGCTAGAGTGATGAAAATAAGAGTCTAGTTTTCTTTTATTTTTCTTCTTTTGTAAAATATTTAAGCTTTTATCAATAATCAATGAAAGCATCAAGAAATTCAATACATATTCTTTAATAAGATATCATTAATTGAATTCATTGTCAGCTGAACTTCTAAATGCCATGCATTTCTTTGGGTCATAACACTTTCCTTTGAATCTAATTCAAAGTATAGTTGTGTAAGATAATGCAACTATTATCAAGTGTTAAGTAAAAGTAAGGGCTTATCAGTCCTAACAAAGGAAGAAAATTTAATATTGGATCTTACTAATAAAATTTAGGATCCAAGAGGAAATCAAGAACAACTAGAAAAATATCTACATCTAGCTAAAGAAAATACTAACCAAAAGATTTGTGAACCATAGAAAACTAATGTTTGAAAATTGTTATGCAAAGAATAAGAGAAGAAATTTCTAGCTTAAAAGCTAAAGAAAAACCATCTATCAACAAACTAAGAGTTGAGATCAATCAATAAAAGGTTGAAATAAAAGGATTAAAAGAAAGGTATAATCCTTAAGGCTATAAATAAAGGAAAAGAAGAAAATATCTTAAATGATTCTTTGAAAGAGAATGAATTAGAATCTCTTCAATATGTTAACCTTATTGACAAGTTTATTACACATAAATGGTACAAGAGAAAATGAAGGCTTTAATTTGCTCATATATTCTGATGGCCTTCAAGAATAGAAAGAAACATATAGTGGAATTACCATATGACAAGACTTTTAATGAAAGTCAAATTCCCACTAAATCTATGCCAATAGCTATAGAACCAGGGTACTTAGAGATCTACAAAGAGAGATAGAAGATCTCTTGAATAAAGGGTTTTTTAGGAAAAGCCATAGCCTATGGAGTTGTTCATCCTTTTATGTCAAAATGCAGTTGAGTTAGGTGTTCCAAGATTAGTCATTACCTATAAACCTTTAAATAAGTTTTTAATATGGTTTAAATATCTGATACCTAATAAAAAAGACTTGTTAAGTAGCCTTTATAAAGCCAAGATGTTTTCCAAATTTGATATAAAGTTCCAGTATTGGAAAATCAAGGTTCATGAAAAGGATAAATATAAAACAATATTCACTGTTTCATTTGGACACTATGAATGGAATGTCATTTCATTCAAGTTAAAAATTACTCTTTCTAAATTTTAGAAAATTATGAATGAAATATTTAATACTTATTTAGCATTTATCATTATTTATATCTATGATGTATTAGTCTTGTCTGATATTATCAAACAACACTTTAAGCATTTAAATATCTTTCTAGATGCCATGACAAAAGCTACACTAGCATCACCAGTTAAAAAGGTGAAGTTATGTCAAACCAAGATTAGATTTTTTGGTCACTTAATAGAGAATGGAACTATTGTTTTGATTGATTGAGTAATTGAATTTACCTCAAAATTTCCTGAAGAAATTAGAGATGAACAATAATTGCAACAATTTTTGGGAAGTTTTAATTATATTTCAGAATTTAGCATAATTTATCTTATAATGCTAAACCTTTATTCAAAAGATTTCAAAAGAATCCTTTGATATGGATGGATAGACATATAACAACTGTTAAAAGAATAAAGGCTCAAGCAAAAAGCTACCATGTTTAACTATTTCCCATTTTGATGCCTTAAAGATTGTTAAGATAGATGCATCATGATGAGAAACTTAGAGATGATGTCTGGAAGGCTTTAAAGGATGCAAGAGGTCCATTGCACATTCCAGAAGTCCAATAACACAAACTAGAGCCAAAAGATGAAAGAAGTACTAAATGGGCTAATTGAGGACATTCAAGCTAGCCAAGTTACAAATGGTGCAAATTCAATCTTGAAAGAGAGTTAAGGCCTTATTAATATGATTGAAGTACTTAATAAGGTAAAGTTAAGTAATAACATTCACTCCTAAATAGGAGTTAATCCTAAAAAAGGGATTTTTATGAAAGCAGAAGTTTTCTATATAAGAATTTATCTTAAACAGGAATTTGTCCTAAATAAGGATTTATACTAAATAGAAATTTATACCTCTTTAGAATTGCTATCTTAACCTATAAATAAACATCTCCTTGTAACCTCTAAAAAATCAAACAATTTTGAGAGAAATAAAAAGTGAGGGTTTTCTTCTTCAATTCTTTCAAAGACTAAAGAACTTATTAAGAAGTACCTCTTCTTGTGGCATTTAACTCGACTTATCACTTCCAATTTTCCTCTTTTCTGGAGTGTGACATTCATATCCTTCTTAAATACTTTAGGTTTGTGTTCTTTTGAATATTGGGTCTAGGGTTTGTATTATTAAAATCTGATTTAGCTTTCTTAGATATTCTTTGATTCCTTGCATGTTTTGAGTCCCTAAGCCATATCTTTTTAGGGATTTTCACATCATATCAGGTAAGGGATATAAAGGTATTCTTAAACAAAGACTTCATTCCTAAGAAGAACTTTGATTTACTTCAAGAATGTGGAATGAGATTAGAGTTAATTACTCTACAATTAAAAATGAAATTCTTGCCATAATTTTGTACATTAAAATTTGAAAATGATCTAACAAATCAAAAATTCCTTCTTTTAATTGATTGTAAAGTAGTAAAAGATATGCTTACAAGATAAGTTATGACCATGGCTTCTAAGCAAATCTTTGCTAGATGGCAATGAATGTTACTTGCATTTAACTTAAACATCAAGTTAAAGGAACATCAAACTCACTCCTTGATTTTCTAACTTATGAATTTTTGTAGGGATCTAGATGAGTAAAAGACCCTCAATACAGAGGCCATAATCCCCAATCATGTTGGTTATTTCATTGACTAAAAATGCATCAAGTTTAAAAAAAAAAAAGGAGTTGATAAAGTTCGAGAAGACACTTATGAATGTGCTCGAGACAAAACATTAACATATCCTTTAATCCCATGGTACATTGATTCTTTACGTGCTACACTTTGGCCTAATAAAGTAGAATGATTTTATCTTAAAAAAGATATGTATCCTCATACTAACATAAAGGATTGTATATATTACCAGTAGATTTTACAAGAAACAAGACGTCAATTCTTAGACCCATAAAGAACTGCACTAAAACAAACTATGGTTATAGAGAATGGGCTATGCTAAGTTTAAGGTAAAAACAGTTCTTTATCGTAAAGACTCAAAATGTAATGACATTAATAATAAATTTAAAAATCAAAACATTGCATTTTTTCAACTTTTAGAATTTTAAAGTCTTATAGGGGTAAATGCATTGTTAATAATTAGTTGAATTTAAATTTTGTACTTTCTTTAATTCTCTCCTTTGCCACAATACAATTTGAAATGATTTATATAATTTTAGTGTGCAAATATATTACTGAAGGAAAAGCAAATGCAATGGACTCTAATAAGAAGTTTCCCTACTCCCCTTAAGAGCAATATACTTCACCCAACATTAGAACTTGGGATTGCAATTTATAATATCCATCCATTAAAATGCATTTTATACAATTGTGTCCATTACTTGAATTTTTTTTTAATTAACATATTCAAATATTATTTTTTTTCTCACCATTCAAACGTAATGGCATTAACAACAATTTTTAAAATCAAAACATTTCATATTTTCAATTTTGAGAATTTTAAATTGTTATAAGGATAAATGCATTGTTAATAGTCAGTTAAATTTAACATTTGTAAGTTTTTTAGGTGTCTCCCTTGCGACAATGTCATATGAAATGATTTATATAATTTTATTCTACAAACATATTACTTAAGAAAAAGTTAATGCAATGGACTCTAATAAGATCTTTCCTCACCCCATCATGAGCAATATGCTTGACCCAACATTAAAGCTTGGGGTTGCTATTTATAATATTCATCCACTAAAGTGTATTTTATACAATTGAACCCATTACTTGAATTTTTGTTCAATTAACATATTCAAATATTATATTTTTCTCACCTTTTAAAATGCAATGACATTAACAATAAATTGAAAAATCAAAACATTGCATTTTTTCAACTTTTAGAATTTTAAAGTCTTATAGGGGTAAATGCATTGTTAATAATTAGTTGAATTTAAGTTTTGTACTTTCTTTCATTCTCCCCTTTGCCACAATGCAATTTGAAATGATTTATATAATTTTCGTCTGCAAATATATAACTAAAGAAAAAAAAAATGCAATGGACTATAATAAAAAGTTTCCCCACTCCCCTCAAGAGCAATATACTTGACCCAACATTAAAACTTGGGATTGCAATTTATAGTATTCATCCACTAAGGTGTGTTTTATACAATTGTGTCCATTATTTGAATTTTGGTTAAATTAAAATATTCAAATATTATTTTTTTCTCACCATTCAAATGTAATGGCATTAACAACAATTTTTAAAATCAAAACATTGCATATTTTCAATTTTGAGAATTTTAAACTGTTATAAGGATAAATGCATTGTTAATAGTCAGTTAAATTTAACATTTGTAAGTTTTTTAGGTGTCTCCCTTGCGACTATGTTATGTGAAATGATTTATATAATTTTAGTCTACAAACATATTACTTAAGAAAAAGCTAATGCAATGGACTCTAATAAGATCTTTCCCCACTCCCCTCATGAGCAATATGCTTGACCCAACATTAAAGCTTTGGGTTGCTATTTATAATATTCATCCACTAAAGTGTATTTATACAATTAAGTCCATTACTTGTATTTTTGTTCAATTAACATATTCAAATATTATGTTTTTCTCACCATTTAAAATGCAGTGACATTAACAATAAATTGAAAAATCAAAACATTGCATTTTTTCGACTTTTAGAATTTTAAAGTTTTATAAAGGTAAATGCATTGTTAATAATTAGTTGAATTTAAATTTTGTACTTTCTTTAATTCTCTCCTTTGCCACAATACAATTTGAAATGATTTATATAATTTTAGTTTGCAAATATATTATTGAAGGAAAAGCAAATGCAATGGACTCTAATAAGAAGTTTCCCCACTCCCCTCAAGAGCAATATACTTCACCCAACATTAAAACTTGGGATTGCAATTTATAATATTTATCCACTAAAGTTTGTTTTATACAATTGTGTCCATTACTTGAATTTTTGTTCAATTAACATATTCAAGTATTATTTTTTTCTCACCATTCAAACGTAATGGCATTAACAACGATTTTTAAAATCAAAACATTGCATATTTTCAATTTTGAGAATTTTAAACTGTTATAAGGATAAATGTATTGTTAATAGTCAGTTAAATTTAACATTTGCAAGCTTTTTAGGTGTCTCCTTTGCGACAATGTTATATGAAATGATTTATATAATTTTAGTCTATAAACATATTACTTAAGAAAAAGTTAATGCAATGGACTCTAATAAGGTGTTTCCTCACTCTCGTTATGAGCAATATGTTTGACCTAACATTAAAGCTTAGGGTTGGTATTTATAATATTCATCCACTAAAGTGTATTTTATACAATTGAGTCTATTACTTGTATTTTTGTTCAATTAACATATTCAAATATTATGTTTTTCTCACCATTCAAAATGCAACGACATTAACAATAAATTTAAAAATCAAAACATTCCATTTTTCAACTTTTAGAATTTTTGAGTCTTATAGGGGTTAATGCATTTTTAATAATTAGTTGAATTAAAATTTTTGAAGTTCCCAACTTCACCCTAGGATCTACTAGTTTGTGATACTGAGAGGGGGGGTGAATCAGTATCACCACAATTCGCAATTCATAGGAAAGTGAACAACTTCAATCTCTTCTTAAAAGCGAACTCTTTCTCAGATTCGACTAAGGTAGATCTATTGCTACCTACTAATCACAATAGTCCCTAAAGTCACCTTTCAGACACCTTGCCTAATAAACAATTCGGATGTTCTTGTTTAGGTCTTCGTTAGGTTATGGGTTGGCTGATACTTTAGCTGCGTTCACAACTCAATTCAAGACATAGAACGTAAAGCAAATTAAGGACACATGAGATTTACGTGGTTCCGTCAATGTGACGTACATCCACGGTGGTAGGGACTCTCCCTTACCGAGACTATCCACTATACTTGAGAATTCTAGTTACAATGGATGTCTTAATCTTCTGCTCCTTTCACTATTGCAGTTACTAAGCAAGTACAATACAAAGAGTGTCACTTACTGTGTCTACCCTTTGTCTAGCTTGTCTTGCCTCTGTTGAATTGAAAGGCTGCTCCACTGCCGCTTAGAAGTTCACCGCAACACTCTCTAACCTCTCTTGAAGAAATCTGAAAATACGTTGAGTTCCTTCCGATGCTTCTTTGAATCCCTTCTCTAGGTTGTCTCACACAGCTCCTGCTTTCACCGTCTCACGGTTTCACAGCTTGCACTCAAGCTTCTGGTCTGCAGTTTCACGTCTCACGGCCTGCCCCACGCTTCTGATCAGTCACACCGTTGCACGTTCTAGTCTCACGCTCCTAGTCTGCTGTTTCACGTCTCTTGGCCTACCTCACACTACTGGTTTTTCTGGTTCACGTCTCTCGGCCTGCCTCACGCTTCTAGTATGCTGTCTTCTCTTCTGGGTGGTCTCACGGATACCAGGTTTGCTGTCTTCTCTTCCGGGTGGTCTGTTTCTTATTTCTCCTCTTGCTGGTTGTGCGTTTCTGGTTTGGTTGCACGATGTGTTTCTGGTTTGCTTGCAGGAGGCGTTTCTGGTTTGCTTGCAGGAGGCGTTTCTGATTTGCCTGCAGGATGTGTTTCTGGTTTGCTTGCAGGACGTGTTTCTGGTTTGCTTGCAGGAGGCATTTCTGGTTTGCTTGCAGGAGGTTGCACGTTCTGGTTTGCTCTCCTGGTGGTGACGTTTCTGGTTTGCTCTCCTGGTGGTGTTGTTTCTGATCTCTTGCCGTTCTGCTCTCTCTTCCTTTTGGCCGGTTGCTGTAGGGTTGCTGTTTATTCAATTGTGTTGGCCCTCTCCCTCTGTTTTGTCTTTCAAGGCCTTTATATACTTTCTTCCATGAAACCCTAATAGGGCTTACATGGCAGATTTACGTTCTTACCCTTACACAGTAGATTTACTTTCTTGCCCTTTAATGTGGCTTTACTTTCTTGCCCTTCCATATGGCTTTACTTTCTTGCCCTTCAATGTGGCTTTACTTTCTTGCACACTTAACCCTAGTTGACAACAATTACAACCCATACAAGACTGTGGGAACAACAATTTTGTACCCACAATGCAACTTGAAATGATTTATATAATTTTAGTCTACAAATATATTATTGAAGAAAAAACAAATGCAATAGACTATAATAAGAAGTTTCCCCACTCCCTTTAAGAGCAATACATTTGACCTAACATTAAAGCTTGTGATTGTTATTTATAATATTCATAACCTAATTGTATTTTATACAATTGAGTCCATTACTTGTATTTTTGTTCAATTAACATATTTAGATATTATATTTTTCTCACAATTCATATCAAATGACATTAACAACAAAGTTAAAAATCAAAACGTTGCATTTTTCCAACTTTTAGAATTTTAATGTCTTAAACGGATAAATGCATTGTTAACAATCAGTTGAATTTAAATTTTGTAATTTTTTTAATTTTCTCCTTTATGACAATGCTATATGAAATGATTTCTAAAATTTTAGTCTACAAACATATTAATTAAGAAATAGCAAATGCAATGGACTCTAATAAGAAGTTTCCCCACTCCCCTCACGAGCAATACGTTTAACCCAACATTGAAACTTAGGATTGCTATTTATAATATTCATCTATTAAATTGTATTTTATGCAATTGAGACTATTACTTGTATTTTTATTCAATTAACATATTCAAATATTATGATTTTCTCACCGTTCAAATGAAATAGCATTAAAAATAAAGTTAAAAGTCAAAACATTGCATTTTTCCAACTTTTAGAATTTTAATGTCTTGAAGGGATAAATGTATTGTTCATAATCAATTGAATTTAAATTTTGTAATTTTTTAATTTTTCCTTTTTGCTACAATGCTATATGAAATGATTTGTATAATCATACTCTACAAACATATTATTTAAGAAAAAGGTAATGCAATGGACTCCAATAAGATGTTTCCCTACTCCCCTCAAGAGCAATATGTTTGACCAAACATTCAAGCTTGGGATTGCTATTTATAATATTGATCCATTAAGGTGTATTTTACACAATTGAGTCCATTACTTGTATTTTTCTTCAATTAACATATTCAAATATTATGTTTTTCTTTCCATTCAAAATGCACTAGCATTAAGAATAAATTTAAAAATCAAAACATTGCATTTTTTCAACTTTTAGAATTTTAAAGTATAATAGGGATAAAAGTATTGTTAATAATTTACTAAATTTAAATTTTGTAATTTTCTTAATTGTCCCCTTCGCTACAATGGTATAAGAAATTATTTAAATAATTTTACTCTACAAACATATTACTTAAGAAAAAGCTAATGCAATGGACTTTAATAAGAAGTTTTCCCACTCAAAATGCAATGACATTAACAATAAATTCAAAAATCAAAACATTACATTTTTTTAACTTTTAGAATTTTAAAGTCTTATAGGGGTAAATGTATTGTTAATAATAAGTTGAATTTAAATTTTGTAATTTTTTTAATTGTCTCCTTTGCCACAATGCAATTTGATATGATTTATATAATTTTAGCGTATAAACAAATTACTTAAGAAAAAACAAATGCAATGGACTCTAATAACAAGTTTCCCCACTCCCCTCAAGAGGAATATGCTTGACCCAACTTCGAAGGTTGGTATTGCTATTTATAATATTCATCCACTAAAGTGTATTTTTTACAATTGAGTCCATTACTTGTACTTTTGTTCAATTAATATATTCAAATATTATATTTTTATCACCATTCAAATGCAATGACATAGCAATAAATTTTAAAATCTAAACATTGTACTTTTTCAATTTTTAGAATTCTAAAGTCTTATAGGGATAAATGGATTGTTAATAATCAGGTGAATTTAAATTTTGTAATTTTTTTTAATGTCTCCTTTGCTACAATGCAATTTGAAATGATTTATATAATTTTAGTCTACAAACAAATTACTTAAGAAAAAACAAATGCAATGGTGTCTAATAAGAAGTATTCCCACTCCCCTCAAGAGTAGTATGTTTAACACAACATTGAAGCTTAGGATTGCTATGCATAATATTCATCCACTAAAGTGTATTTTATACAATTGAGTCCATTACATGTATTTTTGTTCAATTAACATATTCAAATATTACATTTTTCTCAACTTTGAAAAGTAATGCCAGTAACAATAAATTTAAAAATCAAAATATTAGATTTTTTTAATTTTTAGAATTTTATAGATGTATATGGGTAAATGCTTTGTTATTAATCAGTTGAGTTGAAATTTTGTAATTTTTTAATTGTCTCCTTTGCGACAATGGTATTTGAAATAACTTATATAATTTTAGCCTAAAAGTATATTACTTAAGTGAAAGCAAATGTAATAGACTCTAATAAAAAATTTCCCCACTCCCCTTCAAACCAATATGCTTGACCCACCTTTGAAACTTGGGATTGCTATTTATAATATTCATCTACTAAAGTGTATTTTATACAATTGAGTCCATTAACTAAATTTCTGCTAAATTAACATATTCAAATATTATGT
This sequence comes from Bruguiera hainesii, assembly GCA_023213295.1. NCBI lineage: Eukaryota > Viridiplantae > Streptophyta > Magnoliopsida > Malpighiales > Rhizophoraceae > Bruguiera > Bruguiera hainesii. The sequence continues at coordinate 45,741 of JAHOYR010005812.1, read as the reverse complement.
TTTTCTCACCATTCAAATGCAATGGCACTAAGAATAAATTTAAAAGTCAAAACATTGCAATTCTTCAATTGAATTCTAAAGTCTTAAAGGGACAAATGCATTGTTAATAATTAGTTGAAATTAAATTTTCTTTTTTTTTAATTGTCCCCTATGCCATAATGCAATTTCAAGTGATTTACATAATTTTAGTCTACAAACATATTACTTAAGAAAAAGTAAAAGCAATGGACTCTAATATAAAGATTTGCCACTACCCTTTTGAGATATAAGTTTGACCTAAAATTGAAGTTTGAGATTTTTATTTATAATATTTATCCACTAAAGTGTATTTTTTACAATTAAGTCAATTACTTGTATTTTGTTCAATTATCATATTCAAATATTACGTTTTTCTCAGCATTCAAATGTAATGCCATTAATAATAAATTTAAAAATCAAATCATTGCATTTTTTTCAATTTTTAGAATTTTAAAGTCTTTTAGGGATAAATGCATTGTTAATAATTAGTTGAATTTAAATTTTCTAATTTTTTAATTGTCTCCTTTGGCACAATATAATTTGAAATGATTTATATAATTTTAGTCTACAAACATATTACTTAAGAAAAAGCAAATGCAATGGACTCTAAGAAGAAGTTTTCCCACTTCCTTCTCGATATATATGCTTAGTCAAGCATTGATACTTGGGATTGTTATTTATAATAATCATCAACTAAAGTGTATTTTATACAATTGAGTCCATTACTTGTATTTTTGTTCAATTATCATATTCAAATATTATATTTTTCTCACCATTCAAATGCAGTGGCATTAGTAATAAATTTAAAAACCAAAACATTGCACATTTTCAATTTTTAGAATTTTAAAATCCTATAGGATAAATGCATTATTAATAATCAGTTAATTAAAATTTTGTAATTTTTTTAATTTTCTCATTTGCCATAATGCAATTTCAAATGATTTATATAATTTTAGTCTATAAACATATTATTTAAGAAAAAGCAAATACAATCGACTCTAATAAGATGTTTCCTTACTCCCCTCAAAAGCAATATACTTAACCAAACATTGAAACTTGGGATTTATATTTATAATATTCATCCGCTTATGTGTATTTTATACAATTGAGTCCATTACATGTATTTTTGTTTAATTAACATATTCAAATATTATGTTGTTGTCACCATTCAAATATAATGCCATTAACAATAAATTTAAAATTAAAAAATTACATTTTTTCAATTGTTAGAATTTTAAGGTCTTATAGGGACAAATACATTCTTAATAATCAGTTGATTTAAATTTTGTAATTTTTTTAATTGTCTCTATTACAACAATGCTACTTGAAATGATTTATATAATTTTAGTCTAAAAATGTATTAATTAAGAAAAAGCAAATTTAATGCACTGTAATAAGAAGTTTCTCACACCCCTCAAGAACAATATGCTTGACCCAACATTGAAACTTGCGATTGTTATTTATAATATTCATCCATAAAAGTGTATTTTATACTATTTGGTCCATTATGTGTATTTTTGTTTACTTAACATATTCAAACATTATGTTTTTCTCACCATTCAAATACAATGACATTAACAATAATTTTAAAAATCAAAACATCACACTTTTTCAATTTTTAGAATTTTAAAGTCCTATAAGGATAAATGCATTGTTAATAATTAGTTAAATTTAAATTTTGTAATTTTTTTAACTGTCTCCTTTGCCACAATGCAATTTGAAATGATTTATATAATTTTAGTTTGCAAACATATTACTTATGAAAAACCAAATGCAATGGAGTCTAATAAGAAGTTTCCCCACTCCCCGTAAGAGCAATATGTTTGACACAACATTGAATCTTTCGATTGCTATTTATAATATTCATCCACTAAAGTGTATTTTATACAATTGAAGTCATTACCTTTACTTTTGATCAATTAACTTCTTCAAATATTATGTTTTTCTCACCATTCAAATCTAATGACATTAACAATAAATTTAAAAATCAAAACATTGCATTTTTCAATTTTTAGAATTTTGAAGTCTTATAGAAATAAATGCATTGCCAATAATTAGTTGAATTTAAATTTTGTAATTTTTTAATTATCTCCTTTGCGAGAATGGTATTTAAAATGATTTATATAATTTTAACCTAAAAATATATTACTTAAGTAAAAGCAAATGTAATGGACTCTAATAAGAAATTTCCCCACCCCCCTAAAGAGTAATATGCTTAACCTAACGTTGAAACTTGAGATTGCTATTTATAATATTCATCTATTAAAGTGTATTTTATACAATTAAGCCCATTACCTGTATTTCTGCTCAATGAAGATATTCAAATATTATATTTTTCTCACCATTCAAATGTAATGACATTAACAATAAATTTAAAAATCAAAACATTACACTTTTTTAATTTTAAGAATTTTGAAATCTTATAGAGATAAATGCATTTTTAATAAACAGTTGAATTTAAAATTTTCAATTTTTTTAATTGTCTCACTTGCCACATTGCAATTTGAAATAATTTATATAATTTTAATGTAGAGACATATTACTTAGAAAAACGTAAATGCAATGGACTCTAAGAGGAAGTTTCCCTACTCATCGTAAGAGCAATATGCTTGACACAACATTGAAACTTAGGATTGCTACTTATAATATTCATCCATTAAAGTATATTTTATACAATTAAGTCCTTTACCTATATTTTTGTTTAATTAACATATTCAAATATGATGTTTTTCTCACCATTCAAATGTAATTGCATTAACAATAATTTTAAAAATCAAAACATTACAGTTTTTCAATTTTTAGAATTTTAAAGTCCAATAGGTAGAAATGCATTCTTAATAATTAGTTAAATTTAAATTTTGTAAATTTTTTTATTGTCTCCTTTGCCACTATATAATTTGAAATGATTTATATAATTGTAGTCTATAAACATATTACTTAAGAAAAAGCATATGGAATGGACTATAATAAGAAGTTTCCCCACTATCCATAAGAGCAATATGCTTGATCCAAGATTAAATCTTCAGATTACTATTTATAATATTCATTTACTAAAGTGTATTTTATACAATTGAGTCCATTACCCATATTTTTGTTCAATTAACATATCCAAATATTATGTTTTTTTCACCATTCAAATGCAATGACATTAAGAATAAATTTAAAAATCAAAACATTGGACTTTTTCAATTTTTAGAATTTTGAAGTCCTATAGGGATAAAGGCATTGTTAATACTTAGTTGAATTTAAATTTTGTAATTTTTTTTATTGTCTCCTTTGCCACAACGCAATTTGAAAAGATTTATATAATTTTAGTCTAGAAATATATTATTTAAGAAATAACAAATGCAATGGACTCTAATAAGAAGTTTCCCCACTCTCCTCAGGAGCAATATGCTTAACCCAACATTAAAGCTTCAGATTGCTATTTAAAATACTCATCCACTAAAGTGTATTTTGTACAATTGAGTCCATTACCTGTATTTTTGTTCAATTAACATATTCAAATATTATATTTTTCTCACCATTCAAATGCAATGGCATTAACAATAAATATAAAAACTAAAACATTGCACTTTTTCAATTTTTAGAATTTAAAAGTCTTATAAGGATAAATACATTGTTAATAATCTAATTTTTTTAATTGTCTCATTTGCCACATTGCAATTTGAAACGATTTATATAATTTTAGTCTACAAACAGATTATTTAAGAAAAAGCAAATGTAATAGACTTTAATATGAAGTTTCCCCACTCCCCGTAAGCACAACATGCTTGACCCAGCATTGAAGTTTTGGATTGCTATTTATAATATTTATCCACTAAAGTGTATTTTGTACAATTAAGTCCATTACCTTTATTTTTATTCAATTAACATATTCAAAAATTATATTTTTCTCACCATTCAAATGCAATGACATTAACAATAAATTTAAAAATCAAAGCATTACACTTTTTCAATTCTTAGAATTTTAAAGACTTATAGGGAGAAATGCATTGTTAATAATGAGTTGAATTTAAATTTTATAATTTTTTTATTGTCTCCCTTGCCATAATGCAATTTGAAATGATTTATATAATTTTAGTCCATAAACATATTACTTGTGAAAAAGCAAATGCAATGGGTTCTAATAAAAAGTTTCCCCACTCTTCTTAAAAGCAATATGCTTGACCCAACATTAAAACTTTGGATTGCTACTTATAATATTTATCCCCTAAATTGTATAATACAATTTAGTCCATTACCCGTATTTTTTTCCAATTACCATATCCAAATATTATGTTTTTCTCACCATTCAAATGCAATGGCTTTAACAACAAATTTTAAAATCAAAACATTGCACTTATTCAATTTTTAGAATTTTAAAGTCTTGTAGGGATAAATGCATTGTTAATAATCAGTTGAATTTAAATTTTATAATTTTTTTATTGTCTCCTTTACCACAATGCAATTTGAAAAGACTTATATAATTTTAGTGTAGAAACATATTACTTGGCACAACATTAAATCTTGAGATTGCTATTTATAATATTCATGTACTAAAGTGAATTTTATATGATTGAGTCCATTACTTGAATTTTTGTTCAATTAACATATTCAAATATTATGTTTTTCTCACCATTCAAATGAAATGACATTTAGAATATATTTAAAAATCAAAATGTTGCAATTTTTCAATTTTTGGAATTTAAAGTCTTATAGGATAAATGCCTTGTTTATAACTAGTTGAATTTGAATTTTGTAATTTTTTTAAATGTCACCTTTGCAATAATGATAATTGAAATAATTTATATAAATTTAGTCAAAAAATATATTACTTAAGCAAAAGCAAATGCAATGGACTCTAATAAGAAGTTTCCCCACTCCCTTTAAAACCAATATGATTGACTCAACGTTAAAGTTAGGGATTGCTAATTATAATATTCATCCACTAAAATGTATTTTATACAATTGAGTCCATTACTTGTATTTTTTTTTCAATTAACATTTTCAAGTATTATGTTTTTCTCCCCATTCAAATATAATCGTATTAATAATAAATTTAAAAATCAAAGCATTGCATTTTTTTAATTTTTAGAATTTTAAAGTCTTATAGGGATAAATGCATTGTTAATAATCAATTGAATTTAAATTTTATAATTTTTTTTATTGTCTCCTTTTACACATTGCAATTTAAAATGATTAGCATAAAATTATTCTACAAACATATTACTTAAGAAAAAGGAAATGCAATGGATTGTAATAAGAAGTTTGCCCACTCCCCTTAAGAATAATATGCTTGGCACAACATTGAATCTTGGGATTGCTATTTATAATATTTACGCACGAAAGTGAACTTTATACAATTAAGTCAATTACTTGAATTTTTGTTCAATTTACATATTTGAAAATTATGGTTTTCTCACAATTCAACTGCAATGCCATTTAGAATAAATTTAAAAATCTAAATGTTGCAATTTTTCAATTTTAGAATTTAAAATCTTACAAGGATAAATGCATTATTTATAATTGGTTGAATTTGAATTTTGTAATTTTTTTAAATGTCACCTTTGCGACAATGCTATTTGAAATAATTTATATAAATTTAGTCAAAAAATATTACTTAAGCAAGGGCAATTCCAATGGACTCCAATAAGAAGTTTCCCTACTCCCCTTTAAACCAATATGCTTGACCCAACATTGAAACTTGGGATTACTAATTATAATATTTATCCATTAAAGTATATTTTATACAATTGAGTCTGTTATCTGTATTTTTTTTCAATTAACCTTTTCAAATATTATATTTTTGTCACCGTTCAAATACAATCGTATTAACAATAAATTTAAAAATCAAAGCATTGCACTTTTTCAATTTTTAGGATTTTAAAGTCCTATAAAGATAAAGGCAATGTTAATAATCAGTTGAATTTAAATTTTATAATTTTTTTTGTTGTCTCCTTTGCCACAATGCAATTTGAAATGAGTTATATAATTTTAGTCTAGAAACATATTTCTTAAGAAAAAGCAAATGCAATGGACTCTAATAAGAAGTTTCCCCACCCTCCTCAAGAGCAATTTGCTTAACCCAACATTGAAGTTTCAGATTGCTATTTAAAATATTCATTCACTAAAATGTATTTTATACAATTGAGTCCATTAACTGTATACTAACTTAATTAGTATATTCAAATATTATGTTTTTCTTACCATTCAAACGCAATGACATTAACAATAAATTTAAAAGCCAAAACATTACACTTTTTCAATTTTTAGAATTTTAAAATCCCATAAGGATAAATGCATTGTTAATAATTAGTTAACTCCTTTGTCACAATGCAATTTGAAATGATTTATATAATTTTAGACTAGAAACATATTTCTTAAGAAAAAGCAAATGCAATGGGAGTGTATGTGAGGTTATTTCTAACTTTTTTTTTTTTTTTGTGTAGGTTAGTAGCATGACTTCAAAAGATAAGGGAGTGAGCGAGGAAGGTAGGAAGGATGATGTATTCATGTTCCAAGCTATAAAACAATAGTTTGAGCACATGAATATTGTGTTTGGTGAAATGGGAGATCAGATAGAAAGGTAAGATGTTATTGTAATTGATTTGAAAATGGCACAAAATAAGAATCTCCTAATGCATGAAGGCAAGAAAGGTGTAATCATTATGATGATTACAATGATGATGGAGATAATGATGTTTATTTTGATGATTTAGTTACTTTGGTTAGAATCACCAATAATAGTAATAGATGAAGAAATTTTAGGAGGTAAGACATTTATGACCATGATTTGGGTAGCATTAAAATGAAAATTCCTTTGTTCCAAGGGAAAAATGATCTTGAAACCTATCTAGAATAGGAGAAGAAGGTTGAGTAGACAAAGGCATCTTGAGTAGACAAAAAAGTTTCAAAGGCAAGTTAGGTATGACAAAGGGATATATATATAAGAGAGAACATGAGCTTGTGTGTTATTCTAGTAATGCTTGTGTCTAAGATGGATAAGACTTAAAGTTTGTGTGTTTATTGTAGAGCATTCAGCTAAATCCCTATAAAGTATCATTGTCCTATATGTAAATTAGATGACATGTTAGATGAATTGCATAGTTCATGTGTCTTTTTCTAAAATTGATTTTAAGAGTAGATATCACCAAATTAAGATGAGAGAGAGAGAGAGACAAGTGGAAAATAGCTTTTAAAACTAAGGATAGTTTGTATCAATGGTTTGTTATGCCATATAATCTCACTAATACACCAAACACTTTTATGACACTCATGAATCATGTTTTACATGCATTCATTGGTAAATTTGTAGTTGCGTATTTTGATGATATTTTTATTTATAGCAAAAACTTAGATGAGCATCTTCATCATTCACTTTTTGTTCTAAGAGTTTTACATTCTAAGAAATTGTATACTAATCTCAAGAAATGTTCCTTTTGTACTGACTAATGATATTGTTTGGCTATGTTGTCAGTACTTGGGCTATTAAGGTTGATGAGGAAAGGGTTAGGACAATTATTGATTGGCCTACACCTAAGTTAATGATGTGTGTAGTTTTCATGGTCTAGCTATGATGTGAACCCTAAAACATGGGGTTTAATGACCTAACACATACAAGGACTCAAGCAAGAATAGAAGATAGATAAATTAGATTTCAATCATGAAAACCCTAGATCCCATGTTTAAGGGAACTTGAACTTAAGGTATAAATGATGACATTCATTGGGGCCCCAATGCAAGGAGTGCTTCTAAGGATCCATTGAGCATTCAAGAAGGGTCGATGACATATTTTAGTGTTAAAAGGATGAAAGACATGCTTAATAGGTTGATTAAAGACATTTGGTCTAAGGAAGTTAAGTCAAGCTTTTAGGGTAACCAAGTATATCTTAATGTGGGCCAAGGTTTTAATAATTGTATAAGTATACTAAATTGGCTTAAGTGGTTGGGAAGAGATGAAGCAACCAAGTAATGGAAATAGAGGACAAGAAGTGAACTAGTCATTTTGCTAATCTACATTTTGTTTTGTGTTTTTTTTTTCTTTTCATCTTATCAAAAAATCTAGGAAGACAAAAGAAATTGTAGGATTGTGTGATAGATTTTTCATTGTATGTTAAGGAGTGGGGATATTGAGTAGAAATTTTGCCTAAAGGGAGTGTTGCTTCATTTTCTTCTACTCTTAGTTGTTGAGTGAAGTGATGATGGAGAGTCAATAATTGGTTGAAATTAGAGAATACAGTTTTTATGTACTAGCAATTATTTGATTGCTAATTTTTTTTTCTTTTGTGGCTCCATGATTTTGCAATTACATTTTTTTTCTTCTTAATGGTCTTACCTTTATTTCTGTGCAATGTTTCTTCTCTTTTCTTTAGTGACTCAACATATGTCAGTTGGTTGTGTGTCAGTGTTTCTTCATTTGGATTTTACTTGATGGTGCCATTTTTTTGTGTTTAAAGGAACTTAGACCACTTAGAAGCATTATCCAGGAAGCTTAAGGAAAAAATCCTAAGAAATGAGGTTCCTTCTCAATCTATTGCTGCCACAAGGTGCTTATCTAGTTCTTTCTTGAGTGCTTTTTGGCAACAAAATATAGTGATAGCTTTATTTTGCTGATAATTAGCCAAAAAACAAAAAAGGAGGAACTTGATTAGAAAGCTTGAAAGTTTTGGCAATTGGGACTTGTAGTAATTACAATTTGAGTTTTTTTTTTTTGTTCTTGTTAAATTTTTCTTTGATTTCATATCATCTCAACATAGCTAAACAAAATTTCTAGGAGTGACAACATTGCACTGTCTATGGATGTTGAGTGTGTATGTATTTGATGCATATACAAGCATTAGTCATAAGTTAGTTGGTGAATTGGTTTGATGTTGGATGTGTGGCTTTGCAAATCTAACCAAATGAAATCTAACTAAACTGACTCCAATTCATTTGCTATCATCTTATTTAGGATATTTTTCCTTATTTCTAGCATTAGGGTTATTAGTTCAATTTATAAATATGCTTGATCTCATTGTTAAAAGGGGTAGATCAGGGTGAAAAAATGGTGAGAATTTTCTCTTTCAATTATTTATTAAACTTTGTAAACTTATCAAGATTATTATGTTGTGGCATTCCAACCCAACTTATCACTTGCAAATCCCTTCATTGTGGAGTGGGACATCCATATCCTTCTATATACCTTAGGTTTATGTTCCTTTGAACATTTGGTCAAGGTTTTACTTTTATTAAACCTGATTTAACTTTCTTAGTGTTTTGAATTCCTTGTTTTACTTGTGAGTTTTATTGCACTCTTTGGGGTTACATTAATAAATAAGGATATGAATGCCATACTTTAAAAAAGAACGAATTTGAGAGTATAAGTTGGGTTGAACGTTGCAAAAAGAGTTAGTTCTTGATAAGTTCTTTAACTCTTAAAAGAATCAAAGGAGAAAATTCTCACTTTTCAATTCATATAATTGTCTGCTCTTTAATAATGAAATCAAACCTATTTATAGGTTGAAATAACAACTTTAAAACCCTAAAAGTATAGACAATGATATGCTTCTTAAATATAACAATACTCTTATTTTATTGTAAACTCCTATTTTATAACAATTTCTTATTTTATATCAAACTTTTACGTACAAGTGGATTTTATTGACCTTAGCCCATTAAACATATCAATCACATTAATAAAGCATTGATCTTCTTTCAAGTTTGAATTAATGTTATTTAGTGAATTAACACCATTTGTACCTTATTTGGTTTAAATATCCTTAATCAACTCATCTAGTGCTTCTTTCATTTTTTTAGCCCTTAAATGTGTCATTGGCCCTTCGTGAATGCTCAATGGATCTTTAAAAGCCCTCCATGCATTAGCTCCTCCATGGATCTCATCATTCCCCCTCTCCTAAAAAGGATTCATCCTCTAATCATTACCTGTATCAAAAAGAGATAGATTAGAAATATTAATTGTTATACTCATATTGTACTCACTAGGAAGGTCCAACTTGTAGGCATTGTCATTAATTTGTGTAACTACTTGAAATGGACCATCTCCTCTAAGCTATAGCTTTAAATGCCTCTGAGTTAGGAAACTTTCTTTACTTATATGCACCCAAACCTGATCACCAAGTTCAAACACCACCTTGTTTCACCCTTTGTTAACATGAGATGGATATTGCTCAGTTTGTTTTACAATTTGTAATTGGACCTTCTCATCCTTAAGTGATCTTTATAAACTTGCCTAAATATCAAATATATAAGAGTAATAAGTTTATCATTTATTACAAAAGGGTATTGATTCTTAAACCCTTTATGCATTACACATCAATTATATTGTCATGATGTTTCCAACAAAATATGCTTAACTTGCATAGGTATAACATCACACAAAAACTCATTAGTATATTTTCTAATAGTAAATAGCACTAACATCTTGTTATTTACCTTAATTTTTCCACATTCATTCAACCATTAAAACAAATATGGCTTAGGGTGTTTCATGGTAGGTAAATTAAACTTCTCAACCAAAGTAGTGTTTAGCTACATTTGTCGAGCTACCCCTATCAATGATCATACTACATATCTTATCTTTGATGTTGCACTAGTATGGAATATATTATCTCTTTGCACTTCATCATCTTCCTTGGTTTGTACACTCAATGCTTGTTTAACCACTAATACACCTCCCTTAACTAGGTACTCCTCTCCATCACTTGCATCCTACTTCTCCCCATTGCTTGAATCCTCCAATGGTGGCATAGAGTCATCATCAGACTTACTTTCAGTTTCAATATCATCATTACCTCACAACACTATGGTACACTAATTTGGACACTAAGTCTTCCTAGACACTTAAAACATTTAACATCTTTATTTTTACTAAGTTGGGAATTAAAATTAACTTTCTCCTTGCTAAGACTCACTTCCTTACTCTTGTATGATTTGGCCTTGGCTTTCTAATCATCCCTCTCCTCCCTTTTGCTCTAGTTAAGCTTCTAGAGTGAAGTGGAATCCAAATTCTATCCAAACCACATATAACCCTTCCACTTGAGTTACTTCTCAACTTTCATTGCCATGTGTACCATGTCCTTTAATTCCACATAATGTTGCAATTCAACTACATTGGCAATATTGCTATTTATCCCTTTCAAAAACCAAGCCATATTTGCTTCTTTATCCTCCTTCACATTAGCCCAAATCATAGCAATCTCTATCTCCTTGTAGTAATTCTCTACACTTTTGGTACCTTGAGTAAGCCCTTGCAGCCATTAGTATGAAGCCTTATAATGGTGATTAAGGATGAACCTCCTCCTCAAGATAGCCTTCATCTCCTCCCATGTATCAATAGGTCTCTCATGATTCCTTCTCCTAGTAAAAACAAGTTGATCCCACCAAATAATAGCATAATCAACAAACTTAAAGGTAGAAATTAGACCTTTTCCTTTTCATAATAGTTGTGATAGTTAAAGACCAACTTAACCTTGTTCTCTCATCATCCTAAATAGGCTTTTGGATCAATTTTCCCTTGGAACAATTATCATTTTAATGCTAAAAAATTCACAATCATAAGTGGTTCACCTCTAAAAACCTCTTTGACCATTTCTATTAATTGTAATGCTAATCAAAGAAGCTAGATCATCAAATTCATCGTCTTTGGCATCATCTATATGGCCATAATCTTTTCTTTCATGCTTTCTTGCATTAGGAACATCATGGCCCATATACCTACTTTACAATTTCGTTATTGTATTGACTTGCTCTTCTATCCTATCTTTCATATCATCAAATCTGGAGTTCATGCATTCAAATTGTTGTTATATAAGTTTCATCGTGATGAGAAGCTTAGAGATGATGTGTGGAAGGCTTTAAAGGATGCAAGAGGTCCATGGCACATTCCAAAATGTCTAATAACACAAGTTACAGCCAAAAAGATGAAAGAGGCACTAAATAGGCTAATTGAGGACATTTAGGCCAACGAAGTTACAAATGGTATGAATTCAAACTTGAAAAAGAGTCAAGGTCTTATTAATATGATTATAATACTTAATGGGCTGGGACTAAGTAATAGCATTCACTCTTAAATAAGAGTTTATACTAAATAAGAGTTTATATTAATTAAGAGATTGTTATAAAAGTGAGTTTTTTGTGTGAGAATTTGTCCTAGATAGGAGTTTCTCATAAATAAGGATTTTCCCTAAAGAGGAATTTATGCCTCTTTAGGATTGCTATCTTAGCCTATAAATAGGCACCTCCTTATAAACTCTAAAACATCAAACAACTTTGAAAGAAATAAAAGTAAGATTTTTCTTTTTAGTTCTTATGAGAACTAAAGAACTTATCAAAAAATACCTCTTTTTATGGTGTTCAACTCGACTTTGGAGCATGACATCCTTATCTTTCTTAAATACCCTAAGTTCATGTTCCTTTAAATGTTGGGTTTGGGTTTGGGTTTGTGTTATTAAAATCTGATTTTGCTTTCCTAGATATTCTTTGATTCCTTACAAATGTTCGATCCCTAAGCCATATCATTTTAGGGTTTTCCACATTAGATCATGAATGACACATCACTACTTACCTTCTCAGTCCCTTTATGTGATTCAGTCAAAAATGGTGTTACACACCTTCGTGTTTACACTTTTGGATTTTGCCACTTAAATTTTCTCTCTTAATTCTTTATTGAACTAAATAACCTTAATCAAGGTCACCTTGTAACTAACTAATTCCAATAAATTAAAGTAAAAGAAATTAAGGAAGTATAATGAATAAAGGTTATGGGTCAAAAGGAACCAACAAGATTAAATCACAATACACAGGGAATAATTAGACTTGAGTCCTTGTAGGAATTGGAAGCAATAAGATCTATTTTTTAATTTAGAATTTCCTTATTTTGTAAGATGTCCAATTAAAAAGGAAGTAAAGTCTATATCTCCCTTTAACCTAATTAAACGAGTTTACTTTTCAAATATAAAGAAATTAAATGCAATCTTTCCTTTTTTTTTTCTTTCTTTTCTTCTTATCTATTTTTTTTTCTTTCTTTATATTTTTTAATTTTTTGCATGAATTTAAAGACAAGAAAAGAGGTATAGAATGTAGCCAAGAAGAAGAATAATAGGAAAACTCAAATTTGGATCAACAAACTTGATTTAAAGCCAAGTTTTGATACCAATTGATGTGAACCCCTAAAAACAAGGCTTTGACATACAACATGCACAACTAACCAAACAAGAAACCAAAAAAGCTAAATTTGATTTCAATCATACAAACCCTAGACCCAATTTTAAAGGGACATGAACCTAAGATATAAAGAAGGATATGGATGCCACACTCTAGAAAAGAATAAATTTAAGAGTGATAAGTCAGGTTGAATGCCATAAAAAGAGTTAATTCTTGATATGTTATTTAGTTCTTAAAAAATTGAAGGAGAAAATTCTTGATATTTGCAGATTAGCGCTGCAGAGTTTTCCATTTGGGGGAAGAAGTGAAGGAAGCACAACTAGTTAGAACATGAAAACGAGAAGGGACTTTAATGGTTGCTCTTCTAGGTTTCCAATGAAGTTGGTGGGGCATCAATTCTTCTACATTAATTGCTACAACTCTTCAAGGATGTAGACATTGAAAAGCTCTAGCTCTTCAAGCACAAAGTGAAAACTTTTCTACATTTTCATGGGTATGAACTCTTTAAGTTTTAAAGAATGCCCAAGGCAATTCCATTCATCCAATCAAGTTTGTTTTCTACATAATATTGATTTCCTTTTAAACTAAAATAGAAGATAATGAAAAGAATCAAATCAAGTCTATGAACTAGGAGCTAATAAAAATATATATATATCAAAACAAAATATTTTCAATGTATGGGAAATGACAAAATCAGCGATGAGAATTTTGTTGGTTAATGACTTGTTGAGAAGACTGATGAGTTTGAATGTGAACTAATCTTCTTGGCTAAGTGAACATTGTGAAACTTGTCAATGAGGACTTATTGGTGAGAGACATGGTGATGCGGGCTACATCAATTGCCTACTCCCTCAAAAATGAAATTAGGCCTATTTATAAGCTGAAATAACAACCCCAAGAACCTTAAAAGTAGAGACAATGATATACTTCTAAAAGATAGGAACACTCCTATTTTATTGTAAGCTCTTATTTTATAACAAACTACTACTTTATAATAACCTCTTCCTTTATAACAAACTCTTAATTAGGAGTAGATTTTATTACCTAACACTCTAATCATATTAATAAAGCCTTTACCCTCTTTTAAGCTTGAATTCACCTCTTTTGAATTCATGTCATTTGCAACTTGTTTGGCTCAAATATCCTCAACCAATCCCTTTGGTGCTTCTTTCATATTTTTAACCCTTGAATGTGTCATTTGCCCTTCATGAATGCATAATGAATCCTTAAAAGCCCTCTATGCATTGGCTCCTCTATGTATCTCATCAATTTGAGTTGTTTTTCAACTTTTATTGTCATGTACACCATGTCTTCTATTTCCACAAAGTGTTGCAACTCAACCACCTTGGTTATGTCTTTATTCAGCCCTTGCAAGAATCAGGGCATTGTTGCTTCCCTATCTTCCTCAACATTGGCTCAAATCATTACAATCTCCATCTCCTTTCAACACTCTTAGTGCCTTGGGTCAGTCCTTGCAATTGTTAAAACAAATCTCTATAGAAATGGTTAGGGACAAACCTCCTCCTCATAATAACCTTCATCTCCTCCCATATATCAATACGCCTCCTTAGTTTCTTTGCCTGCTCAAAGCAAGCTCCCACCGAATAATAGTGTAATCAGTGAATTTAATGACAACTAATTTTACCTTTTTCTCCTCATAGTAGTTAAGGAAATCAAATACTAGCTCCACCTTCTTTTCCCCCTCCAAATTCACATTAGGGTCACTTTTCCATTGGAATGGCAGAATCTTCATTTTGATGCTTCCCAAGTCATAGTCAGAAGCATCATGCCTTCTTGTATCCCTCTTACCACCTCAATTATTGGAAAATTTGGTTACTATGGTTTGATAATCAAAATTGGCATCATCATCTCCATTTTAATCATAATCATCATTATGATTATGCTCCCCTTGCCTTTCTGCATTAGGAGCTACACATGCCTGTCCCCTTTGCAAATCAGCTATAACAGCATATTGCCTCTCCACCCAATCTCTCATCTCATCAAACACAACATTCACGCACTTAAACTATTTTTGCATAGTGTGGAGTACGAATGAATCATCCTTCCTATGTACTTCACTCACTCCATTATATTTCAAAATCATGTTGCTAATTTCACCAAAACAAACATTAAAAATAACCTCACATACACTCCCTCGCATGTTTCTCTCAATCATTGTCACCCAATCCTTGTGTTTACTTCTCTTTAGTGGTGTCTCTCATAATGAGCTCACACTCTTAGTTTACCACTCTAACTTCCTTCCTCTTTCATTGCTTTTTGATGATTATGCTCTCAAACAAATGAACAAAGCAAGAAAGATTGCAAATTGGCGAAGAAGAACCTAAAGAGAAAGTTTCTCACTTCTCAATTCACATAATCATCTACCCCATGAACTTACAAGGAGGTGCTTATTTATAAGTTAAAATAACATACGAAGTCTAAAAATAGAGATAGTGATAGACTCCTAAAATCTAGGTACACTCCTATTTTATTAAAAAGGAACTTAATTACAGTTAGCAAACTCGTATTTTAAGTAAACTCCTATTTTGGAGTTGATTTAATTGCTTAACCTTGGCACATTAAGCACTCCTTTCATATTAATAAAGTTTTGGTCATCTTTCAAGTTTGAATGCATGTCATTTGTAATTCGGTTAGCTGAATGTCCTTAACCAACCCATTTAGTGCTTCTTTCATCTTTTGGCTCTAGCTTGCATGATTGGACCTTTTAGAATGTGCAGTGTATCTGTTGAATCTGCTGAAGCCCTCCACACATCCTCTCCAAGCTTTTCATCATTTTAAGATCAGTTTGCGAGAATGAGTTATTGTAATGAACAGAGGAGCCTTGTTAACAAGAATTGAACCCTTACATACTTGTAAGAAAAGCAAATAATGACCAATGAATATAATGTTTCTTGTAGAGACAATGTTATTTTCAAGATCATTTTGTGTGAATAATTCTTTATGATGAAAAGAGGAGCTGATGAATGGTGGGCTTTTAAGGATCCATTAAGCATTCACAAAGGGTCAATGATGCATTTAAGAGCTAAAAGGATGAAAGAAGCTTTTAATAGACTGATTGAGAAGTTTGGGCCAAAGAAGCTAATTCAAGCACAAAGGGCAGTAAAAGTATATCTTAATACTGGCTGAGTTTTATTAATTGTATAAGTATGGTTAATGCACTTGTATGTTCAGTCATTGTAAGGGTTTAACAATTGCTAAAAAAAATACAAGTAGATTTATTGTTAGCTTATATATGAAGTTTTTCCTTATCTCTAGGTTCATTAATTCAACCTATAAATAGGTGTTATTTCATTGTTAAAGGAGCAGATCATTTGGCACAAAAAAAAAAAAAACTGAGAATTTTTTCCATTAATTCTTTCAAAAACTAAAGAACTTATCAATAACTAGCTCTTTTTGTTAATTTTAACTCAACTTATCACTCCTAAATCCATTCCCTTTTGGAGTGTGACATCCATATCCTTATTTATACCTAATGTGAACCCCAAATGACCTGCCTTAGGGACCCAACACATATAAGGAATCAAACAGGAACCAAAAAAATTAAATCAGATTTCAATCATGAAGCCTTAATCCTCTTTCAAGCTTGAATTCATGTCATTTGTTACTTTGTTGGCTTGAATATCCTCAATCAGCCAATTAAGTGCTTCTTTCATCGTTTTAACCCTTGAACATGTCATGGGCCCTTTCTAAATGCTTAATGGAATTTTAGAAGCCTTCCATGCTTCAGCACCTCCCTAGATCTTATCATTTTCCTTCTCCTCAAAAGGATTCGTCTTGGAATCATCACCTACACCAAAAGGAGAAAGATTAGAAATATTAAATTTTACACTCACATTGTACTCATTAGGAAGGTCCAACTTATAGGTATTGTCATTAATCAGTACCACTACTTGAAATGGATGATCTCCTTTGAGTTGCAGCTTTGAACACTTCTAAGTCAGGAATCTTTCCTATGCAAATGCACCCAAATCCAATCACCAAGTTTGAATAACACCTTCTTTCACCTTTTACTTACATGGGATGCATATTAGTCAGTTAGTTTTGCAATTTATCACTACACCTTCTCATGTAACTTCTTCACAATTTCAGCCATGTGTTAACCATGTAAGCTAGCATACTCATCAAGAGGCAAAGACATCAAGTCTAAAACTCTACACAATTTTCAAATAGAGAGCAACTAGTTGTAAAATGAACATTTCCATTATATGCAAACTCTACATGCAGCAAACAATCTTCCCATGTTTTCAAATTCATTTGAATAATAGCATACAATGAAGTAGAAAGAGTTCAATTAACTATCTTGATTTGTCCATTTGTTTATGGATGGCAAATAATTGAGAACACTAGTTTAACACCTATCTTACCCCACAAAATCTTCTCAAAGTAGATTAAGAATTTTGTATCCCAATCTGAAATAATACTCTGAGGCATGTCATGCAAGCGTACTATCTCTCTAAAGAACAATTCAACCATGTTGTTTGCATCACTAGTTTTATGGTATAGGATCAAGTAAATATGATGCCCTACTCCTCTTAAAGGTGGCAAATCACTTGATTCTTGAGGAAAAATATCACCAAATTCTTTCCCTCCTTTGATCCCATCAAATAATAGAATAATCAATAGACTTAATGGTAGTAAGTTTTACCCTTCTCTCTTCACAGAAATCGTGATAGTCAGAGACCAATTTAACCTTCTTCTCCCATTCTAAATAGGTTTTTAGATCAATTTTCCTTTGGAATGGAGAAATTTTTATTTTAATACTACCAAAATCATGATCATAGGTGTCGCACCTCTGAAAACTTCTTTGACCATTTCTATTATTTTTAATTTTGATAAAAGTAGTCGAATCATCAAATTCATCATCTTCTACATCATCTACATGGCCATAGTATCATCTTTCATGCTTTCTTGCATTAGGATCCTCAGGGGGCCCATGCCTCTTTTGCAATTTTGCTATCATATTGGCTTGCTCCTCTGTTCTATCCCTCATATCATCAAATCTGATGTTCATGCCCTTAAAGTGTTGTTGGAAGACAACAATGATTACACTCTTTAATACCTCCCTTCTTAGCTCCACCTTCATCCTTGGAAGACATAATATTAATTCTGCACAAAATGATTAGCATACTCACAAAATACTTCCTCATGTATTTCACTCAAAAATGGTGCCACATACCCTTGTGTTTACACTCTTTAAGGTTTTTTTTTTTCTCTATATGTGTTATAGTGCTGCCTTTTACCACTCAAATTTTCTCTCTCAATTCTTTATTAAACTAAACAACCTTAATCAAAGTCACATTGTTATTAACTAATTCCAACAAATCATAATCAAAGAAATATCAAAAAGCATAAAGACTAAAGATTGTGGATTAGAAGAAAATAACAATATTAAATCATAATACACAAAGAGAGAATAATTAGATTTGAATTTTTGTAAGAACTAGAAAGCAATAAGGTCTACTCCTTTAATTTAGGGTTTCCTTATGTTGTAAGATTTTAATGAATAAGGAAATAAAGTTGCTATCTCCCTCCAACCTGATTAAATAGGGCTTACTGCTCTCTCTTTTTTTTTTTTCCCCTTTTCTTCCTCCTCTATTTTTTTCTTTTTTTTTTGTTCTATCTTTTTCTTTTTGTTTCTAAATTTAAAAACAAGAAAAGATAAATAAGGGTTTCAAATTCAAAGAACAAAATGATACCATTTTGCAGATTCAACTAGGGTTTATAGATTCAAGGAACAAATGGTATAGAATGCTGCCAAAAAGAAGCATAAGAGAAAAACTCAAATTTAGATAAGCAATCTAGATTTAGAGAGAGGCTTTGATACCAATTGATGTGAACCCCAAAAGACATGGCTTAGTGACCCAATATGCACAAGAAATTGAACAAGAACCAAAGAAAACTAAATTAGATTTCAAGCATGAAAACCCTTGATGAGAATCTTAGAGATGATGGGTAGAAGGCATCAAAGGATGCAAAACATCCATTGCACATTCCAAAAGGCCCAATAACATGAGCTAGAGCCAAAAAGATGAAAGAGGCACTAAATGGGTTGATTAAGGACATTCAGGCCAACCAAGTTTCAAATGGTGCAAATTCAAGCTTGAAAGAGAGTCCAAGCCTTATTAATATAATTAGAGAATTCCTAATTAAGAGTTTATTGTTTGTGTAAGAATTTGTCCTTAAATAGGAATTCCTCCTAAATAAGGATTTTTCTTAAGTAGGAATTTGTCCCTCTTTAGAATTGCTATCTCAATCCATAAATAGACACCTTTTGTAAGCTCTGGAACATCAAACAGTTTTGAGTGAAATAAAAGCAAGGGTTTTTCTCCCTCAGTTCTTTTGAGAACTAAAGAACTTATCAAAAGATACTTCTCCTTATGGCATTCAAATTGACTTAGCACTCCCAATGCCTTTCTAATGCGGAAAACCCCAAAAAGACGTGGCTTGGGGACCCAACGCACACAATGAATCAAAGAACAACTAGGAAAGCTCAATCAGAGTTTAATAACACAAATCCTAGACCCAATATTCAAAGGAACACAAACCTAGGGTATTCAAGATGGATATGGACGCCACACTCCAGAAGAGGAAGGAATTGGGAGTGATAAGTCGATTTGAACGCCACAAGAAGAAAACCTCTTGATAAGTTCTTTAGTTCTCAAAAGAACCGAAGGAGAAACCCTTGCTTTCTATTTCACTGAAAGTTGTCTTATTTCTTGATTGTCTGATTTCGAAAGCTTACAAGGGGTGCCTATTTATAGGCTTAGATAGCAATCCTAAAGAGGCAAAATTCCTATGTAGGAGAAATCCCTAATTTGAAGGAATTTCGGACTAATTCCAACACATACAATGAACTCCTATTTAGGAGTGATGCTATTACTTAGTTTGACCTATTAAGTATTCCAAATATATTTATTGGGCCTGGACTCTCTTTAAAACTTGAATTTGCACCATTTGAACCTTGTTTGGCCTGAATGTCCTGAATCAACCCATTCAGTGCTTCTTTAATCTTTTTGGCCCTAGCTCGTGTTATTGGGCTTTCTGGAATGTGCAATGGACCTTTTACATCCATTGAATCTCTAGCTCGTGTTATTGGGCCTTCTGGAATGTGCAATGGACCTCTTGTATCAATTGAAGCTCTAGCTTGTGTTATTAGGCCTTCTTGAATGTGTGATGGACTTTTTGCATCCTTTAAAGTCTTCCACCCTTTATGTCTACGGTTCTCATCATTTTCTTTTTTGGAGTGTGGTATCCATATCCTTCTTAAATACCCTAGGTTCGTGTTCCTTTGAATGTTGGGTCTAGGGTTTGTGTTATTAAAGTATAATTGTTCCTTGATTCTCTATATGCATTGGGTCCCTAAACCATGTCTTTTTAGGGTTTTTCGCATCAGTTGGTATCAGAGCTCAACTCTAAACTCATTCTTCAAATTTCTACCTTGTAATTTATTTATTTCTATTTAGTTTGTCTATTAAGTGCATTACCATTCAAATGCACTAATTTGTTTGTTTGCAATCCTTCTATTTTGCTTGTTTGTTTGAGACCATAACTATAAAAAATGAGCTAATGTCAATCCCAATTGCTATGCCTAAGTATTCTACTATTTTTTTGTGTTGAGAAAAAAAAAAGAAATAAAAAAAACAACGAAAAAAAGAGAGACAAAAGAAAAGCAAAGGAACAAAAGAAAGAAGACATCAAATTCAAGTTATCAATAAAAGTTAACAACTTGGTCATATTGGCTACAACAATAATATAGTTTCCTTGCTTAACTCCAATTCTATCATCTATTTTCTTGTTATATCATCCAAGTTTGTCCTATAGGTTTAACCCCCTATTCTGATTTTTGTGAGTTTAGTTCATTAAATTCATTTGAGTTGTTATCCTTTTTTGTTTCTTTTTTTTTTTTGGACTCCTTGTTCTCCAATTTGTTCAATTCTATGTCATTTATCTTATTTTATTCAAAATCAATCCTCTTGATTTAGTTTTCTTAGCTCTTTATAGAGCAAAAAGGAGAAACCTGAGTGGTAAAAGGAAAAAGTGAAAGTTCATATAAAGAAAAAGCCATAAAGAGTGCAAACATTTTAAGTGAAACACGTGAGGGAGTGTTCTGTAAGGTATCCTAATTATGTCATGTAGAAGTAATACTATGACATCCAAAGACAAAGGTGTAGCTTATGAGGGATTTGGTGATATGTCCTTCATGATCAAAGCTATGCAACAATAATTTGAGCACATGAATACCATATTTGATGATATGAGGGAGAGGATGGAGAAGTAAACTATTATAATAGCAGAGTTGCAAAGGTGGCATAGGCATGGGGAATATGAGGCTCCTAAAGCAAGAAGGAAATTGAGACATGCCTATGACCATAAAGATGATGTAGAAGATGATGAATTTGACAATTGAACTACTGTGGTTAGAAATACTGACAATAGAAGGGATTAGAGAGAGTTTGGGAGGCAAGACACCTATAACCATGATTTGGGCAATATTAAAATGACAATTCCTCCATTCCAAGGTAAGAATGATCCTGATGCGTACCTAAAATGGGAGATAAAGGTTGAATTGGTTTTTGACTACCATAACTATTCCGAGAGGAAAGAGGTAAAGCTTGTTGGTTTGGCAAGGGTCACATTGCATCTCAATGTCCAAATAAGCATGCAATGATCTTGAGAGGTAATGGTGATGTTGAAACTGCAAGTGAATTAGATCATGATTTTGTGCCATCATTAGAGGGTGAAAGTGATGGAGAGGACTATCCAGTTAATGGAATAGCTATTTTCATAAGGCAAACATTAAATGTGCAAGTAAAGGAAGAAAATGAGGTGCAATGAGATAACATCTTTTAGACAAGGTGTCTTATCAAAGATAAGGTATGTAGTATGATTATTGATGGTGGGAGTTGCACTAATGTTGCTAACACAACCATGGTTGAGAAGCTAGATTTACCTATTATAAAGCATCCTAGGCCATATAAGTTTCAATGGTTGAATAAGAGTGGTGAAGTCAAGGTAAATAAGCAAGTGCTCATGTCATTTTCTATCGGAAGGTACTGTGATAAAGTTTTATGTAATGTTATACCTATGCATGCAAGTCATATTCTATTAGGAAGGTTATAGAAATTTGACAAGCAAGTGCATGATGGCTTCAAGAATCAATATTCTTTTGTAATGAATGAAAAACCCATCACTCTTTTACCATTATCATCCTAATAAGCTTATAAGGATTTGTCAAGGTTTAAAAGTGAGAGTGAATAGAAAAGAGAGATTGACAAAAAAGAAAAGGAAGAAGAAAACGTGAGGACACAAGAGAGAGAGAAGAAAACAAAAAGTTTCTATGCAAAAGAATATGATGTCAAAAGAGCATTTTATGTCAAACAACCTAGGATCATACTTTTGTATAAAGAGGCTTATTTTAACACTAACAAGTTTGAATTGTCTTTGCCTAGTGTTGTTGTTGCTTTATTGCAAGAATTTAAAGATGTATTCCCTAACAATGTCCCAAGTGGATTGCCACCTAAGAGAGGAATTGAGCATTATATTGATTTCATCCCTAGTGCATCCATCCTTAACCAACCAGCATATAAGAGTAATCTTGAGGAGATGAAGGAACTTTAAAGGCAAGTTGAGGAGCTTATTTCAAAAGCATATGTGAGGGAAAGCATAAGTTCTTATGCTATTCCTATCCTACTTATACCTAAAAAAGATAGGACTTAGAGGATGTATGTAAATTGTTGAGCGATCAATAAAATCATTGTAAAGTATTGTCACCCCATACCTAGGTTAGATAACATGTTGGATGAATTGCATGGTTTGTGTGACCTTTCTAAGATTGATTTGAAAAGTGGATATCACCAGATTAGGGTGAGAGATGGAGATGACTAGAAAACAACTTTCAAAACTAAGTATGGTTTGTATGAATGGCTTGTTATGTCATTTGGTCTCACTAATGCACTAAGTACTTTTATGCAATTAATGAATCATGTTTTGTGTCTATTCATTGGTAAATTTGTAGTTGTGTATTTTGATGATATTTTAGTCTATAGCAAAAGCCTAAAAGAGCATATGATCATTTATGTTCTATTTTAATTGTTTTACGTTCTAAAAAATTGTATGCTAACTTCAAGAAATGTACCTTTTGTACCAATTAGATCACATTTCTTGGCTATGTTATGAGTGCTAAAGGTATTATGGTTAATGAGGAAAAAGTTAGGGCTATCCAAGATTAGCCTACTCCTAAGTCAATTAGTGATGTGTGTAGTTTTCATAGTTTAGCTAGTTTCTATAAAGACTTTGTTAGGGGCTTTAGCACCCTTGTTGCACCACTCACTAAGTTTATCAAAAAGAACATGAGTTTTAGGTGGAGTAGTGACCAAGACAAGGCTTTTAATTGCATCAAAGAAAAATTAAGTTCTACACCTTTACTTGCTTTACATAACTTTGCAAAAACTTTTGAGATTGAGTGTGATGCTTCAGGTATTGACATTAGAGCTATTTTGATGAAAGAAAGGTGCCTAATTGTTTACTTTAGTGAAAAGCTAAATGGAGCGAGCCTTAATTATCCTACTTATGATAAAGAGATGTATGCATTGGTATGAGCTTTGGAGACATGGCAACATTCCCTTTGGCCCAAGGAGTTTGTCATCCATACTAACCATGAATCCTTAAAGCACTTGAAGGGATAAGGAAAGTTGAAGAAAAGACATTGTAAGTGGATTGAATTCATTGAGACCTTTCCCTACATCATTAAATATAAACAAAGTAAGGAAAATGTGGTAGTTAATGCATTATCTTGTATGTATACCCTTATCTCTATACTTATTGTAAACTTATTAGGATTTAAACATATTAAAGATTTATATGTGAATGATCCTCACTTTACTAATGTGTATGGAGTATGTGGGAAGTCAACCTTTGAGAAGTTTTATAGGCATGAGGGCTTCTTATTTAGGGAAAATCATTTATGCATGCCTATGAGTCTTTGAGGGAGCTGGTTGTAAGAGAAGCTCATGAGGGTGGTCTAATGGGTCATTTCAGAGTTATGAAAACCCTAGATGTCCTAAATGAACATTTCTTTTGGCCATGCATGAAACGAGATATTGAGAGGATATGTCATAAATGCATAACATGCAAATAGGCTAAATCTAGAGTTTTACCTTATGGCTTGTATACCCCCTTACCCATACCTAGGCATCCTTGGGTTGATTTATGTATGGACTTTGTACTAGGGTTGTCGCAATCAAAAGGGGGTAGGGATTCTGTATTTGTTGTTGTTGATAGAGTTTCAAAGATGACATACTTCATTCCATGCCATAAAACTAATGATGCAAGCAATGTGGCTGACTCAAAATTGTCTGTTGTTCCAAAGCTTACAAGAGGTGCCTATTTATAGGCTAAGATAACAATCCTAAAGAGGCATAAATTTCTACTTGAGAAAAGTCCTTATTTAGGAGGAATTCTTATCTAGTGACAAATTCTTATACAGACAATAAACTCCTAACTAAGAGTTAATGCTATTACTTAGTCCTAACTCATTAGGTACTCTAATTATATTAATAAGGCTTAGACTCTCTTTCAAGCTTGAATTCACACCATTTGAAGCTTAGTTGGCCTGAATGTCCTTAATCAGCTCATTTAGTGCCTCTTTCATCTTTTCGGCTCTAGCTCATGTTATTGGGCCTTTTGGACTGTGCAATGAACTTTTTGTATCCGTTGAGGCCTTCCACCCATCATCTTTAAGGTTCCCATCAACCATAGACTTAATGTTTAGAGGAACATGAACCTAAGGTATAAATAACGATATGGATGCCACACTCTATAAAAGTAATGAATTTAAGAGTGATAGGTTGGGTTGAATGTCATAAGAAGACTTAGTTCTAAAAAAGTTCTTTAGTTCATAAAAGAACTCAAGGAGAAAATTTCAATTTTCAATTCACATAATCATCTACTCTTTAACAGTGAAATCAAACCTATTTATAGGCTAAAATAACAACTTTAAAACCCTAAAAGTAGTTATAATGATATACTCTTAAATTATAAGAACACTCCTATTTTATTGTAAATTTCTATTTTATAACAAACTCCTAAAATATAATACACTTGCATGGAATGCCTTAAAGTGTTATTTCAAACTAGGATGCAAAGTTCTTGAACTACTTCAAGAAAACTTTGTGGGGTAAATTAGGTACCAAACTATTATTCTCAATTACCTGCCATCCATAAACAAATGAGCAAATTAAGGTAGTTAATTGAACTCTTTTTACTTTTCTGCATACAATTATTTGCATGAATTTGAAAATATGGGAAGATTATTTGCTGCTTGTAGAGTTTGCATATAATATGAGTGTTCATTCTACTAGTAGTTACTCTCCATTTGAAATTATGTATGGCTTTAATCTTTGGACCCCTTTGGATTTGATGCCTATACTCGTTGATAAGTGTGCTAACTTAAATGGTGAACACAAGAAGAAATGGTGAAGAAGTTGCATAAAAAGGTGTGGCAACAAATTGCACGTTGAAGTAAGAAATATGCATCCTATGCCAAGAAAGGGCAAAAGAAGGTGGTGTTTGAACCTAATAATTGGGTTTGGGTGCATATGCTCAAGGAAAGGTTCTAGCTTTGAGGCATTTAAACTTACAACATATAAGGGATGGTCCATTTCAAGTGATAGCATGAATTAATGATAATACGTATAAGTTAGACCTTTTAGGTGAGTACAATATGAGTGGAATATTTAATGTTGTTAATCTTCTCCTTTTGAAACAAGTGATGATTTGAGGACAAATCCTTTTTAGGAGAGGGGAATGATGAGATTCATGAAGGTGCCAAAGCATGGAGGGCTTTTAAGGATCCCTTGGGCATTTAAGAAGGTCCAATGACAAGTTTAAGAGCTAAAAGGATGAAAGAGGCACTTAACAAGTTGATTAAAGACATCTAGGCCAAGGAAGAAGCTAATTAAAGCTTAAAGGGCAACAAAGTATTTCTTAATGCAAGTCAAGGCTTACAAATGTACATGTTGCAATAAATATAATATTTGTTGTGGGCACAAAAGTTACTTTTAGGATCATTTTGTTTGAATGAGTTCTTCCAAGGAAAGGCGGAGGTAGGGCTTTGTTAGGAAGAAATGAAGGGGCGGTCTCATTATTTAGGAAATGAACCGTTGCATACTTGTAAGAAAAGTTAATAATGACCAATGACTCTTTTGTTTGATGGAATTCAATGGATTCATACTACCAAATGTTTATGAATGTGCTTGTTGCAATGAATTTGTCCTTGTAATACAAGGAGGAGCCTTGTTAGGAAGAAATGAACACAGTTATGTTATTTAGTAATTAAACCAAAAATATTTGTAAGAAAAGCAAATCATTATCAAAGTCTTCTTTGTCTGATGGAATTCAATGGATTCCTAATACTGAGGGTGTAAATACATGTTTGTTGCAATGGGTATAAAATTTGTTATGGTTATAAAAGTTATTTTTAAGATTATTTGGTGTGAATGAATTCTTTTAATGAAAGGTTGATCCTTGCTAGGAAGAAAACAAGAGACAATTTCATCATTTAGGAATTGAACCACAAATACTTGTAAGAAAAGTTAATCATTATCAAAGACTCCTTTGTTTGATGGAATTCAATGCATTCTTATTGCAATGAATATAATATTTGTTATAGGCACTATACTTATTTGCAAGATCGCTTTGCGTGAATGAGTTTTTGCAATGAAAGGTGGAGCCTTGTGTTGGAAGAAATGAAGAGGTGGTCTCATTATTTAGGAATTGAACCAAAAATACTTGTAAGAAAAACCTAATCATTATTAAAGACTCTTTTGTTTGGTGAAATTCAATGGATTCTTAGTTTCCATAGTGTACATATGTGCATGTCACAATGAATATGATATTTCTTGTGGGCATAAACGTTATTTTAAAGATCATTTTATGTGAAATCAATGTTCAATTTAGAAATGGATGTTAATTGCATGATCATTTTGTTTGAATTGTTCCTTGCAATGAAAGGAGAATCTTTATTACCATGGAATTAGGAGATGATGTCAAGTTTCAAGCAGAAATGATTTTCTTTTGAGCAAGAAAGCAAATCAAGAGCAATAACCCCATTATTCGATTGACTTCAATGAATTGAACTACATAAGATATAATAATATGCATCTCATAATTTAATACATGTTTGGTGTAGACATTTAAGTTAAGTTCATGATTCTTTTGTGTGAATGACTCCTTGGAATGAAAGGATAAGTCTTATTAACTAGAAATGAAGTGACGATTCTTTCTCAATAAAGAATGTTAATCAAGAGTAATAACTCTATTATTCAATTGACTTTAATAGGGTTGGACTACCTGATAAAGAATAACATGCATCTCATAATTTAATAGTTGTTTGATGCGGACATTTAAGTTAAGTACATGATTACTCTATATGAATGACTCCTCAAAAGGAAAGGATAATCCTTGTTAGCAAGAAATGAAGTGATGACATCATATTTTAGGCAATGAACCATTCTATCCAGGTAGGAAAGGATAATCAGGAAAAATGACTCCTTTGTTTGATGTAATTCAATGGATTCAGATAACCTAATGTGTATTAATGTGCATGTCACAATGAAATCAATGTTCAGTCTAGACATGGATTTTAATTGCATGATCATTTTGTTTGATTCTAGGGAGTCATTCATAAAAAGAATCTTGAACAAAACTTATATGTCTACACAGATCTTGCATTTCTGCCACGTTGTGTGTTTCATGTGTTTTGCCATGATATTTATGAACTAAACGCATAGCTAGGAATTTGAAGTAACCTAGACAAAATTTGTTTGTCCTATGCCTGAATTCTAAATCAGTTTGATATTTTTGTTTCATTCATTGTGCCTAATTCCATATTGAGTTTGTATCATCTATTATCTATATTCAATATTAACTTAGTGAATATGAGACACGCCTAAGGGAAACACCATATCCACATGTTATGTGTACACTCTTGAATGAATTCATTCTTATTGATGCAAATGCTATGCTAAGATAGGATTTTGGTTTTTATCATTCTTATAGGTTTAACTTGTTTTTAGTCATTAAATGAGCTAGATGCCAAGGTAGTTTAATGATTAGGAACACTTGATTATAGCTAAATGCCAATGGAATGATCACACTAAGAGAGAACAAACCCTAAAATTGAATTGATGATTGTCAAAGACATAGAATTGATGTGTATGGTGAAATCAGGTTCCTAGAGTGTATCTCTTTGTGTTTAGTTATAATTGTTTGCTACAACTTAAATTGTTTTCGCTAAGTTTTATTGATGTGGATGTCACAATGAAATTAATGTTTGATCATGAAATTAAATTTTGTATCTACACCAAACATTAGATTCATAGTGACTAGCATGTTGATACACTTTTGATAGTTTAAATCCACTAAAATCAATCAAATGTTATATTCATCTTGATTAAGATGAGACCATCCCTTTAGTTTTTTCTAACAAGGCTTCTCTTTTCATTGTAAGAGTTATTAGTATAAAATGACCATGAAATTAAATTTTTGTGCTTACACTAAACATATATAGGAATTTTATCTGTTTTTGACATTTATATCAAGTTTATTAAAGGAATTTCCAATTCTTTATTTGATTTCCTAACTCGTGAATTTTTGTAAGGAACTACTAAATGAGAAAAAAGCCCCTAAAATCTTTGAGATGAGGTGCTTCATCAACTCAAAGATAAGATATGTAATATGATCATTGATAGTGGTAGTTACACTAATGTGGTTAGCATAGTATGGTTGAAAAGTTGAATTTATATACTATGAAGCATCTTAGGACAAATAAACTTTAATGGTTCAATGAGTGTGATAAATTCTAGGTAAATAAGTAAGTGTTAATGTCATTTTCTATCTAGAGCTACCATGATGAAGTTTCATGTGATGTTGTGCCTACACATATAGGTCAATTCATTTCTTATAAATAAGGCTTCTCCTTTAGTTGTAAGAACTCATTCACATAAAATGATGATGAAATTAACTTTTTTTTTTTTTTGCTACACCAAACTGTATATTTATCACAACAAACACATAAATACACCTTTATTAGTTTGAAATCCATGGAAATTCATCAAACATATGAGCCATTGGTCTTAATTAGCTTTCCATCAATGGTTTGAATTGTTCAATAGGTAAAAGATGACATTGCCACTTCATTTCAAGTTGATAGGGCTTATCCTTTCATTTCAAGGACTCATTCCCCCAAAATGATCATGAAATTCACATTTGTGTGTACATCAAACATTATATTCCTTGTGACAAGCACGTCAATACACCTTTGGTTATCTAAATCCATTAACATTCATCAAACATGGGATTCATTGATTTTGATTATACTTTTCTACATCATTTGAATGGTAATGCCTAAAAGATGAGATTGTCCCTTTATTTCTTGCTAACAAGACTTTTCCTTTATTTCAAGGAGCCATTCATATATAATGATCATGAATTTAGGATAAAATAATCATGAAATTAACTTTGTATCCACTTTAAACATTATATTTATTGTGACATGCACATTAATGCACCTTTTGGTAATTTTAGTCCATTGAATCCCATCAAACATATGATTTGTACATCTTAATTATCTTTTATTGCACAATATAAATGGTCCATTTGCTGAAAGATGAGTCCACTATTTCATTTCTTGCTAATAAAGCTTCCCCTTTCATTGTAAGAGTAATTCACACAAAATGATCATGAAATTCAATTTTGTGTATCCACCAAACATTAGATTCATAGTGACATTCATCAAACATAGTAGTCATTGATGTTGATTATACCTTTTTACATCATTTGAATGATAATGCCTAAAACATGAGATTGTCCCTTCATTTCTTGTTGACAAAACTTTTCCTTTTATATCAAGGAGCCATTCACGTAGAATGAACATGAATTTAGTACAAAATAATCATGAAATTAACTTTTGTATCCACTTTAAACATTATATTTTTTGCAACATGTACATTAATACACCTTTGATAATTTAAGTCCATTGAATCCCATCGAACATATGATTTGTACGTCTTATTTATGTTTTATTGCACAATATAAATGATCCATTTGCTGAAAGATGAGTCTATTACTTCATTTCTTGCTAATAAAGCTTCTCCTTTCATTTTAAGAGTAATTCAGACAAATTGATCATGAAATTAAATTTTATGAATATGCTTTT
Source organism: Bruguiera hainesii (assembly GCA_023213295.1). Lineage (NCBI taxonomy): Eukaryota > Viridiplantae > Streptophyta > Magnoliopsida > Malpighiales > Rhizophoraceae > Bruguiera > Bruguiera hainesii. Next base: position 15,344 of record JAHOYR010005812.1, on the reverse strand, counting down.
GGTAGTTTAAATCCACTGAAGTCAATCAAATGTTATAATCATCTTGATTAAGATGAGACTGTCACTTCATTTCTTTCTAATAAGGCTTCTCCTTTCGTGGCAAGAGTTATCACCACGAAATGATCATGAAATTAAATTTTTGTGTTTACACTAAACAATATATTCACTGTGATGGGCATGTCCTTACATTTTTGGTACTTTGAATGCACAGAAATTCTATCAAACAAATGAGTCATTGATAATTATTTGCTTTTCTTGCAGGTATTAAATTGTTCTATTATTAAGGGATGATATTGTCTTTTCATTTCATGCTAACAAAGCCTCTCCTTTTGTTACAAGTAGTCATTCACACAAAATGATCATTGAATTAGCCTTTTTTGTTTATAGCAAACATTATATGCATTATGACCTACACACCAATACACCTTTGATACTTTAAGTTCACTAAATTCCATGAAACATAGGAGCCATTGATCTTGATGTTCAGTGTGGGCATGGATGTTAATTGCATGATCATTTTATGTGAATGATTCCTTTTCATTAAATCAGATGATGATCTTGAGTTCTAAACTATAAACAATTATTTGCTGGCAAAGAAAGCTAATTAAGAGCAATAGCTTCTTTATTTTAAATAGATTGCAAGTACTCAAAAGAGAAGTCCTAATGTTGAGTAATTAAGGGATGGTCTTAATGTTTAAGCAATTAATGATTGTATCATAATAAAGAAAGCTAATTAAGGGTAAAAGCTAATCAAGATAAATGACTTGTTTGTTTGATGGAAGTTGATGGTTTCAGACCATCTAAGGTGCATTGACATGGGTGTCATAATAAAATTAATCCTTTCTGTAGACATGGATGTTAATTACATGATTATATTGTGTGAATGTGATGAGAAGCTTGGAGATGATGCATGGAAGACTTCAAAGAATGCAAGAGATCCATTACACATTTCAAAAGCTCCAATAACACAAGCTAAAGCCAAAAAGATGAAAGAAGTACTAAATGGGCTGATTAAGGACATTTAGGCCAATCAAGCTACAAATGGTGCGAATTCAAGCTTGAAGAGAGTTAAGGCCATATTGACATGATTGGAGTACTTAATGGGCTAAGGCTAAGTAATAGCATTCACTTGTAAATAGGTGTTTATCCTAAATTAGTGATTGTTATAAAAGTGAAAGTTTTTTGTATGAGAATTTGTCCTAGATAGGAGTTTGTCCTAAATAAGGATTTGTCCTAAATAGAAATTTATGCCTCTTCAAGATTGCTATCTTATCCTATAGATAGGCACCTCCTTGCAAACTTTGAAAAATAAGACAAATTTGAGAGAAATAAAAAAAACAAGGGTTTTCTCCTTTGGTTCTTTCGAGAATTGAAGAACTTATAAAGGAGTATGTCTTCTTGTGATGTTTAACTCAACTTATCACTCTCAATTCCTTTCTTTTCTACATCTTCTTATGGCATTTAACTCGACTTATCACTCTCAATTCCCTTCTTTTTTGGAGTGTAGCATCCATATCCTTCTTAAATACCTTAGGTTTGTGTTCCTTTGAATGTTAGGTTTAGGCTTTGTGTTATTAAAGTTTGATCTAACTTTCCTAGGTATTGTTTGAGTCCTTGTGTGTGTTGGGTCCCTAAGCCATGTCCTTTTGGGATTTTTTTTCCATTAATTGGTATTAGAGTCCAACTCTAAATTAGGTTGGATCAATTAAATTTTCAATTTGCTGCCTTGTGATTTATTTATTTCTATTTAGTTTGTCTATTAAGTGCATTACCATTCAAATGTGCTAATCTGTCCATTTGCAATCCTTCTTACTTTACCCATTTGTTTGAGATCATAACTATCAAAACGTGCATTTTCAATTCCACTAGCTATCTACAGCTATTTTGTGTTAAGCAAAATAAAAAAATGAAAGGAGAAAAGAAAAAAAAAATCAAAGCAATAAACAATTCTATTTTCTTACTCAACTTCAATTCTCTATCTATTTTCTTGTTATATCATTCAAATTTATCCTTTAAGTTTAACCACCTATTGATTTATGTGAGTCTAGTCCATTAAATTTGTTTGCCTTAATTCAATTCTATCCTATTTACCTTATTCTGTTCAAAATCAATCCTCTTAATTTAGCTTGTTTAGTTCTTTAAAGAGGTGAAAGGGGAATTTTGAGTGGTAAAAGGCAAGAGTGCAAGTTTATATTAAGAAAAAGTCATAAAAAGTGTAAAACATAAGGAACTGTGACACCCTTTTTTAGTGAAACACGTTAAATGAGGAAAACAGTTGGATACACTCGTCTGCCCTAGTTTATCTCACTTTAAGTGGCACAAAGATGTGTTCTTGTCCAAGAATGTTTCACAAGAAGACAATCAAAAAGGTTTTTGGAAGAAGTCCTTATCAAGACTTCCTACTTTATTCGTAGAAAGAATAAGAAATAGGCTTAAGACCAAATAAAGAGGAATAATTCCTTGTGAGGAATATACTTATGGAGAGCTTGTTGTCAAGGTGGTTGCCAAAGGAGTTTTTATCTATAATGAGATTAAACTACACGAGCAATTAAAGATGAGAAAATGCAAGGTGAAAAGCTTTGAGAGATTTTTGGGACCAAATAGGTTTTCCATCTATTAATTTTCCTAAAGCAAGAAAAAGAAGAAAATATTCACCTTATAAACCTTTTCCAAAAGAAAAAAAAAAGAATAGAAAAGGTGCATTTAAAAAATAAGAAAAGCCTTATCAGCCAAAGAAAAAAATCAAAGGAAAAGTCTAAAAAGACTTTAGTTTGTTACAAATGTGAAAATTTGGCCATTATGCTAGTAAGTGTAAAGTCAAACAAAAAAATCCAAAAATTATACATGGGGATCTTAAGAGATCAGTGAGGCATATTTTCTTATCAAAAAGTAATTTTAAAAGAAAAGACTTGGAAGTGGATGTTATGCAAGATGATGATACTTCTAGTATATCTTTTAAAGAGAGTTGTAATAGTCAATGTGACTATTTTAAAACTCTTTATAAAAGTAATGACTTATTAATCCATACTAAAAAAGATAATATAATATTGGGTCTCATTGATAAAACTTTAGATCCAAAAGAAAAAAAAAAAAAGAGAAAGAAATATTAGAAAAGTATTTGCATTTTTCAAAAGGAGATAATTTGTCTTCTTTTGTTGCATCCTAATGAAGGTTACAATTTAAATATTGTAAGAGAACATGCTAAAACTTCTACTTCTAAGGGAAAGAAAAAATGAAATGAACTAGAGCTTAAAGCTAAAGTTAATGAGCTTAAAGTTGATATTAAATTGTTAAAAATAGGTTTATCATTCGAGAAACAATTTCTTTAGAAAGGGGAAAAGATAAGGAATTTTTACCCTTAGTCAAAGAAAGTTATTTAAAGGAAGATGAGATTAATAATCTTTAGTTTGTAAATCTTATTGACAGAGTTATTAATCATGAATGGAATACGAAAATAACAATTTTTGTAAACAAAGAATATATATTTTGAATTGCTATACATGAATTACATCGATGAAGGTCTAGCACCTTCTAAGTATTTTTCTAAAATAACAGAAGTATTAAACACTACTGATAAAAGTAGTATTATTTAAGCTGTCACTTGCAACTATCTGTAACCATGTGATGTGATCCATGGAGAAGCTAATTCATAGAGTGTTTCTAAGGATCTATTAAGTATTCATGAAGGGCTAATGACACATTCAAGAGTTAAAAGGATAAAAGATGCACTTAATGGGTTGATTAAAGACATTTTGGTCAAGAAGTAAATTCAAGTTTGAAGCATAACAAGTATATCTTAATGTGGGACAAGGCTTTATTATTTGTATAACTATGCTGAATCAGCCTAAGTTAGCTAATTGTGAAGAGTTGAGGCAAGAAAGTAATGGAATTAGTGAGTTGGACATATTGCATAGTCTGAAAAATGCAGGACAAGGAGTGGACTGGTTGTAAAATTGGTTACAGGATCATTTTGCTGTTGGAAAGTTGAATTGACACTAGTCATGAGCCTGTTGGCGAACCAATTTGATACTAAACATATGGCTTTAGGAATTTGACCGAACTAACCTTAATTTGTTTGCTATTAGCTTATTTAGAAGGTTTTTCTTTTTTCTAGGGTTAGGATTATTATTTCAGCCTATAAATAGTTTTCATTTTATTTTTAAAAGATATAGATGATTAATGAAAAAAAAGTGAGAATTTTCTCTTTTGATTCTTATTGAACTTTGTGAACTTATCAAGGTCATGGTTAAAGGTTGAATCTTATAATTATTTCAGAGAAATTGTATTCTAACTTCAAGAAATGTTCCTTTTGCACTAATCAAATATTTCTTGGTTGTATTATGAGTGCTAAAGGTATTAAGGTTGACAAGGAAAAAGTTATCGCAATTCGTGATTGGCCTACACCTAAGTTAGTTAGTGACCTTTTGGAATGTGTAATGAATCTCTTCCACCCTTTGAAGCCTTCCATGCATCATCTCTAAGCTTCTCATCATTCTGTCCTCTCCTTGGAAGGATTTGTCCTTCAATTATCACCTACATTAAAAGGAGAAAGATCAGAAATATTAAATGTTGCACTCACATTATACTCATCAGGAAGGTCCAACTTATAGGCATTATCATTAATATATGCTACTACTTGAAATGGACCATCTCCTCTAAGCTGGGAACCATTTCTTGCACATATACACCCAAACCTAATCACTAAGTTCAAACACCACTTTCTTTCACCCTTTGTTGACATGGGCTGCATATTGCTCAATTCCTTCACAATATGTTACCACACCTTTTCATGTAATTTCTTCACCATGCCAGTCTTGCATTCACCATCTAATCTAGCATACTCATCGACAGGTATAGGCACCAAATTCAAATGAGTCAAAGGATTAAACCATTCTCAATTTCAAAATGGAAAGTAACTAGTAGCAGAACAAACACTTTTATCATATGCAAACTTGATATGCAATAAACAATTTTTTCATATTTTCAAATTCATTCGAATAATAACACATAAAAGAGTAAAAAGAGTTCAATTAACCACCTCAATCTACCCAGTAGTTTGTGGGTGACAAGTAATTGACAACAATAGTTTAGTATCTTACTTACCCTACAAAGTCTTCTAGAAGTAGTTTAAGAATTTTGAATCCTTGTCTAAAACAATGCTCCATAGCATGCCATGCAAATGTACTACTTCTCTAAAGAATAAGTCAACCATATGGCTTACATCATTAGTTTTATGGCACAAAATCCCTACCCATTTTTTATTGCTGCAACCCTAGTACAAAGTCATACAAAGTCCATAGATAAATCAACCCAGGGATGGCTATGTATGGGTAAAGGGATATGCAACCATGGGGTAAAATTCTAGATTTATCCTATTTGCATGCTATGCATTTCTCACATATCCTCTCAACATCTCATTTCATGTGTGGCAAAAAGAAATGTTCAACTAGGACATCTAGGGTTTTCATAACCCTAAAATGACACATTAGACCACCCCCACGAGTTTCTCTCACAGCCAACTCCCTTAAAAAAGTCATAGGCACACATAAATGATTTTTCCTAAATAAGAAACCCTTATGCCTATAAAACTTTTCAAATGCTGACTTCTCACATGCTCTATACACATTAGCAAAGTCCACATCTTTCATATATAAATATTTAATATATTCAAATCCTAATCATTTTATAGTAAGTGTAGAAATAAGGGCATACCTGTGAGGTAATGCATCAGCTACCACATTTTCCTTACTTTATTTATATTTGATGATGTAAGGAAAGGTCTCAATGAATTCAATCCACTTAGCATGTCTTTTGTTCAACTTTCCTTGTCCCTTCAAGTACTTCAAGGATTATGGATGAAAAACTCCTTGGGCCAAAGGTAGTGTTTCCATGTCTCCAAAGTCTATACCAATGCATACATCTCTTTGTCATAAGTAGGATAATTAAGACTTGTTTTCCACTTAGCTTTTCACTAAAGCAGGCAATTGGATGCATTTCCTATATCAAAATAGCTCCAATGCAATGACTTGAAGCATTACACTCAATCTCGATAGTTTTTGCAAAATCAGGTAAAGCTAGTAAGGTGTAAAACTTGATTTTTCATTAATGCAATTAAAAACCTTGTCTTGATCACTACCCTAATTAAAACCCTTTTTGATAACCTCAGTGCAACAGCAATAGTGCTAAAGTCCCTAATAAAGTGTTTATAGAAACTAGCTAGACCATGACAATTGCACACATTGCTAACTAACTTAGGCATAGGCCAATCACAGATTGCCCTAATGTTTTCGTCATCAACCTTAATACTATTAGCACTAACAACATAGCCAAGAAATATGATCTAGTTGTACAAAAGGAACATTTCTTGAAATTAGCATACAATTTCTAAGAATGTAAAACAATTAGAATAAAATGTAAATAATCAAGATGCTCTTCTAGAGTTTTTTTATAAACCAAAATATTATCAAAATACACAACCACAAATTTATGAATGAATGGATACAAAACATGATTCATTGATTACATAAAAGTTCTTGGCATATTAGTGAGATCAAATGGCATAATCATACAGACCATACTTAGTTTTGAAAGTTGTTTTCCAATCATCTCCCTCTCTCATCCTAATCTAGTGATATCCACTTGTCAAACCAATTTTAGAAAAGACACATGAACCATGCAATTCATCCAACATGTCATTTAACCTTGGTATGGGGTAACGATACTTTATAGTGATTTTGTTGATTGCTCAACAGTCAACACTCATCCTCTAAGTTCCATCTTTCTTAGGTACAAGTAAGATAGAAACTACATAGCGACTCATGCTTTCCCTCATATATCTCTTCAAAATAAGTTCCTTAACCTACCTTTGAAGCTCCTTTGTCTCCTTAGGATTACTCCTATATGCTGGCCGATTTAGGTTGGATACACCAGGTATAAAATCAATTTAATGCTCAATTCCTTTCTTAGGCAGTAATCTACTTCAAACATTCTCAAGGAACACATCTTTAAATTCCTAAAAAAGAGAACAACACTAAGAAAAAATGGGTCAAACTTGTTAGAGTTAATATATGCCTCTTTGTACAAAAGTACGATCATAGACTATTTGGCATAAAATGCTTATTTGACATCATTGTCTTTTGCATAGAAACTTTCTATTTTCTTCTTTCTTGTGTCCTCACTTTTTGATAAGAAGCTTAGAGATGATGCATGGGAGGCTTCAAAGGATACAAGAGGTTCATTGCATATTCTAGAAGATCCAATAACATAAGATAGAGCCAAAAAGATGAAAGAAACACTAAATAAGTTGACTAAGGACATTTAGGCCAACCATTACTAATGGAGTAAATTCAAGCTTGAAAAAGAGTCAAGACCTTATTAATATGATTGGAGTATTAATGGACCAGGGCTAGTTTATCCTAAATAAGTGATTGCTATAAAAGTGGAAGTTTTCTACATATGAATTTATCCTAGATAGGAATTTGTCCTAAATAGGAATTTATGCCTCTTTAGGATTACTATCTTAGCATATAAGTAGGCACCCCCTTGTAACCTTTGAAAAATCAGAAAATATGAGAAAAAAAAAGCAAGAGTTTTCTCCTTTGGTTCTTTCAAGAACTAAAGAACTTATCAAGAAGTACCTCTTCTTGTGGCATTCAACTTATCTTATCACTTCCAATTCCCTTCTTTTCTACTATCCTAAGCTAGATGATATGCTTGATGAGTTACATGGTTCTAAAGTGTTTTCAAAGGTAAATTTAAAGAGCAGTCATCATCAAATTTAGATAAAAGACGGAGATGAGTGGAAAATTGCATTCAAGACAAAGTATAACATGGGTTGCATGAGTGACTAGTCATGCCCTTTGCCTTGTCTAACGTGTTAAGTACTTTCATGCAATTGATGAATCATGTGCTTTGTAAGTTTATTGGCATATTTATTGTGGTTTATTTTAATGACATTTTAATTTATAGCGGGAATCATGAGGAACAAGTGAAGCACCTTTGGGAAGTCTTTGGAGTACTACAACAAGAGAAATTGTTAGGCAACTTAAAGAAGTATGAATTATGCCAAGACCATGTCATTTTCTCAATTATGTATTTGCACAACATGGGGTTAGTTGATGGGGAGAAAGTGAAAGCTATTAAGGAATGGCCTATACCTACTAGTGTTTTGAAGGTATGGAGTTTCCACGAGTAGCATCCTTTTATAGGAGGTTTGTGATAAATTTCAGCACTATTCTTGCTCCTTTGACTGAATGTATCAAGAAAGTGGTGACTTTAGGTAGAAAAAGGGTGCCCAAAAATAGTTTTGAGCAAATTAAGTAGAAGATGTGTTCAACAACTATCTTAACTCTTCTTGATTTTTCAAAAACTTTTAAAGTGGAGTGTGATGCTTTGAGAGTGGGATTTGGGATTGTTTTTATGTAAGATAAATGTCCTATGGTCTATTTTAGTGAGAGGTTAGGGGGGAAAATCCTAAATTATTCAATATATGAGAAGGAGTTCTGTGCACTAATTCAAGTTTTAGAGACTTATCAGCACTACTCATTGCCCAGGGAGTTTGTTGTACACACTGATTATGAATCCTTGAAGCATTTCAAGGGACAAAGCAAACTAAATTGAAGGCATGCTAAATGGGTGGAGTTCTTGGAGGCCTTTCCATACATCATCAAGTACAAAAGGGGAAATGTAAATGTAGTCAAAGAGGTATGCTTCAATCTCATTATTGAATGCTAAGTTAATGGGTTTTAAATTTATTATGAGTCAATATTTGGATGATCTAAAGTTTGCTTCTATTTAGTTGGCTTGTGAGAAAGGGGCAGTTCATGCCTTTTATAGGCATAAAGGGTGCTTGTTTAGATTTGGAAGGCTCTGTATTCCTAAGGAATCTATTAGGAAACTTTTAGTAAGGGAGGGGCATGGTGGAAGTTTAACTAGACATAGTGAAAAAAGACTTTAGAGCTGGTTAAAGAGCATTTTTATTGGTCAGGGATTATTAGAGATGTATATCATGTGATAGAGAGGTGCATGGTTGGTAAGAAGACAAATAGTAAAGAGGTTGCTCTTGGGTTGTATATGTCATTACCTATTCTAGACCAGCCTTGGGTTGATGTATGGATTTTGTACAAGGGTTGCTAAGAGCACAAAAAGGGAAGGATTCAATTATGGTGATTGTTTATAGGTTCTTAATGATGTCTCACTTTGTACCTTATCACAAAACTGATAAGGTGGTAGATTAGTTCTTTCAAGAAATTGTGAGATTACATAGAATACCAAAGAGTATAGTGTCTGATCTAGTATGCCAAGTTCTTGAGTTACTTTTGAAAAACCTTGTGGAAGAAGCTTAGCACAAGGCTGCTCTTTAGCACAGCATGTCATCCACAAACATATGGGCAGACTAAAGTGGTAGATGGTACACTTTCTTTGTTTCTTAGAACTATTGTTAATAAGAATTAGAAGAATTGGGATGATTAATTGGCTTTTGTTGAATATAATGTATCAGCCATTCAATATGAGGGATCTATTGCCTTACTCAGAGGACAGTGAGGTATTGGATTTGAAGGCAAATTCTATTCAACAGGGGGAAGGATGATGTGCTCCATAGTTATAGGGGCTGCCTAAGATCATGTGGTTCATAGTTTCTTCTTGTTTGTAGTGAATTTCTTATCAAACAAATGGCTACTAGTTTTTCTTTCTATTTCATTTCTTTTCATTGAGTCATAAACTGCCTTAGACAAAACAATCATTACTTGAAATTTCCCTAAACATAAACAATCAGTCTCTAATTCTTTGACCCATCAACTCCACTACTGAAAAGAACTTTTAGTTGTTCGTTTTACTTTAGAAAATTTTGTTCTTATTTACTTAGCTCTAAAGTGATTGTTCATCCTAACCATGTTACTTTATGGTATTTATTATCAAAGAAAGATGCCAAGCCAAGGTTGACTTGATGGATTCTTCTACTGCAGATTTTGATTTAGAGATCAAAGACAAGAAAGCTATGGAGAACCTAGCTGCAGATCATCTAAGTCATATGGTTAAGGAAGAGGATACATTTCCTTTACAAGAACTCTTTCCAGATGAACAATTGCTTGCAATTAAGGCAAATGCCCTTTGCTATGTAAATATCATCAACTACTTGACCACAAGGACTTTTCCAAATCACTTGGGGAAAGCTCAAAAGGAGAAGAAGATCAAGAGTGGTGCAAAAAACTATGTACAGGATGTGTCCTACTTATGGAAGCAATGCTCATATCAGGTGATAAGAAGGTGTGTACTAGAAGCTGTGTCTATTTAATTCTCACCTTCTATTATTTTTATGCTTGTGGAGGACGCTTTGGATAGAAAAGAATAGCAAGAAAGCTAGCTGGATATGGTTTCTTTTAGCCATCACTGTTTCATGATTCTTACAGGTTTTCAAAACCTGTGCACATTGTCAAAGAATAAGTAAGTCTTCTAGAGATCAAATGCCACAAACTCCCATGCTAGTTCATGAAATTTTACTGTGTTTGGGGCACTGATTTCATGGGACTTTTTCCTTCTTCTTTTCGTAATGAATATATTCATTACTAGTTCTTGTTATTGGTTGTGTTTCCAAGAGGGTGGAAGCTGAAGCCACCAGAAATGATGATCTTAAAGTTGTAAGTTATAGATTTTGTCAAGTGTCACATTTTCGTTAGTTATGAACAACAAGAGCTTTGATTAGTTATAAAGGCACACATTTTTGCAAACAAATGGTAGAGGCTTTGTTGATGGAATATCATGTCACTAACAAGGTGTCAACTGCATATTATCCACAAATAAGTGGACAAGCCAAGGTGTCCAAACAGGAAATTAAGAGTACTCTTGAGAAGACATTGAATCTAAGTAGAAAGGATTGGAGCATGTGGCTTGAGGATATGCTATTGGCCTATGTATAACATATAAGACACTGATTGGCATGTCATCCCATCATTTGGTGTTTAGCAACTAGAGTACAAGGCATATTGGGCTATCAAACAATGCAATATGAAAATGAATGAAGTGCATGGACATAGGAAATTGCAATTGCAAGAGCTTGAGGAAATTCACAACGATGCCTATGAGAACTCCAAGATTTACAAGGAAAGAACAAAAGTCATTCATGACAAGATGATCTCTAAGATGACTACTGTTTTTTGTCAAAAGGTTATTGTCTATCATTCAAGATTAAAGTTGTTTTCGAGTAAGTTGCACTGTCGTTGGATTGATTCTTTTGACAACTAATGTCTTTCCACATAGTGAAGTTTCAATTCAAAGTGTAGAAGCAAATTCAGAGTGAATGGCCAAAGGTTAAAAGCTTCTTATGAAGGGTTCAAAGTGAGGGAGATGGAGCTAGAAGACCATATTTGTACCTTATGACATGCTTTGGAGTTGAGCTAATTGCATTAAGCAAATGAACTTGGGAGACAACCCAAGAATTAGATTTGCTTTTCTCTTCCCTTCCATCTATATTTTTGTTTTCATGTGTGATTTTGTGTTTTTGTTTTCTTTATTCTTCTATACATTTAAATCTTACATTCAGACAATGTAAGATTCCAGTTTGGGGGAAGGGAAATTTTCTGTTTTTCAATTTCGTTCAATCTTTTATCTTTATTTTTTAAAGCAACTTATGCTTGATAGGGCTATTGTGAATCTATTGTTTAGTTTCATCAAATTTCTCTTTTGTTATTGCATGATAATGCAAGTGAATGACATCTTTCATTCAAAATAATGTTTGATTGTACTTTGTACAAAGAGGTTTATTTTAGTACTGGCAAGCTTAACTACTTTTTGGCTAGTGTTTGCTTTTTCTCTTTTGTAGGAATTTGATGATGTTTTTCTTGAAGAACTAAGTTATTTTCCACCTTTGAGGGGAATAAAACATCAAATTGAATTCATCCTTAGTGCAACAATTTCAAATTGATTGGCCTATATAAATAATCCTCAAGAGACAAAAGACTTCAAAAACAAGTTAAGGAGCATATAACAAAGGGATATGTGTGGGAGAGTATGAGTCCATGGGTAATTCCAATTCTATATGTGCCTAAGAAGGATGGGACTTGGAGGATGTGCATTGATTATAGAGTAGTCTTTAAAATCATTGAAAGGTGATCAATTACCTACTTCAGTGAAAGTTAAGTAAAGTAGCTCTTAATTATCTCAATTATGATAAGGAAATATATGCAATGACATGGACTTTGGAGGCATAGCAACATTAAAGTAATTTGTCATTCATACTAACCACAAATCCTAAGGAGATGGAGATTGTCATGATTAGGGTGAATGTAGAAGAAGATAAAGAGGCAACCAGGGCTTAATTTTTACAAGGGCTAAATAAAGACATAGCCAATGTGGTTGAATTGCAACACTATGTGAAATTAGAAGACATGGTGCACATGGTAATGAAAGTTGAAAGACATCTTAAATGAAAGGGTTCCATATGGTTTAGGCAGAATTCAAGTTCTACCTCATCTTGGAAGCCGAATTGGAGTAAAATGGACGAGAATGCCAATTACAAGTCCAAAGCCAAGCTATCCAAGTGCTAGAATGAGGTAGGTGATTCTAACTCCCAATCAAATAGAAATAGCGATGTTAAATGTTTTGAGTGTTTGGGCAAGGGTCACATTGCATCTCAATGCCCAAATAAGCATGCAATGATCATGAGAGGTAATGGTGTCTAAATAAGCATGTAATGATCATGAGAGGTACTAGTGATGTTAGAATTGCAAGTGAATTAAATGATGAGTCTGTGCCATCATTAGAGGGTGAAAGTGATGGAGAGGAGTATCTAGTTAATGGAGTAGCTTTCATCACAAGGTGAGCATTGAATGCGTAAGTAAAGGAAGAAAATAAGGTGCAATGAGATTACATCTTTAAGATGAGGTGTTTCATCAAAGATAAAGTATGTAGTATGATTATCTATGGTGGAAGTTACACTAATGTTGCTAGCACAACTATGGTTGAAAAGCTGAATTTACCTGCTATAAAGCATCCTAAGCCACATAAGATTCAATGGTTGAATGAGAGTGGTGAAGTGAAGGTAAATAAGCAAGTACTCATGTCATTTTCTATCAGAAGGTACTGTAATAAAGTTTTATGTGATGTTATACGTATGCATGCGAGCCATATTCTATTAAGAAAGCCATGGTAGTTTAACGAGCAAGTTAAGCACGATGACTTCAAGAATTAATATTCCTTTGTAATGAATGAAAAACCCATCACTCTTATACCATTATGACCTTAACAAGCTTATAAGGATCGGTTAAGAATAAAAAATGGGTGTGAACAAAAAAGAGAGATTGAAAAAGAGAAAAGATAGGAGAAAATGTGAGAACACAAGAGAGAGAAAAGAAGAAAATAGAAAGTTTCTACCCAAAAGAAAGTGATGTCAAAAGTGTATTTCATGCTAAATCGCTTATGATCATACTTTTGCAGAAAAAGGTTTATTTTAACACTAACAAGTTTAACCTATCTTTGCCTCGTGTTGTTATTTTCTCTTTTGCAAGAATTTAAAGATGTATTCCTTAATGATGTCCCAAATGGATTGCCACCTAAGAGAGGAATTAAGTATCAAATTGATTTTATCCCTAGTGCATCCATCTCAAACCGCCCAACATATAGGAGTAATCCCGAGGAGACAAAGAAGCTTCAAAGGCAAGTTAAGGAACTTATTTCGAAGGGATATGTGAGGGAAAGCATGAGTTCTTATGCAGTTCTTATCCTACTTATACCCAAGAAAGATGGAACTTGGAGGATGTGTGTTGACTATTGAGCGATCAACAAAATCATTGTAAAGTATTGTTATCCCATAACTAGGTTAGATGACATGTTGGATGAATTGCATGGTTCATGTGTCTTTTATAAAATTGATTTGAAAAGTGGATATCACCAAATTAGGATGAAAGAGGGAGATAAGAGAAAAATAGCTTTCAAAACTAAGTATGGTTTGTATGAATGACTTGTTACGTCATTTGGTCTCACTAAGGCACCAAGCACTTTTATGTGACTAATGAATCATGTTTTGCATCCATTCATTGGTAAATTTATGGTTGTGTATTTTGATGATATTTTGGTTTACGGTAAAAACCTAGAAAAACATATTAATCATTTACGTTCTATTTTAATTATTTTATGTTTTGAGAAATTGTATGCTAACTTGAAGAAATGTTCCTTTTGTACTAATCAAATCATATTTCTTGGTTATGTTTTAAGCGTTAAAGGTATTAAGGTTGACAAGGAAAAAGTTAGGGTAGTTTGTGATTGAACAACACCTAAGTCAATTAGTGATGTCCATAGCTTTCATGGTTTGGCTAGTTTCTATAGATGCTTTCTCAAGGACTTTAGCACCATTAACTGAGGTTATCAAAAAGAACATGAGTTTTAGTGGGGTAGTGGTCAAAACAAGACTTTTAATTGCATTAAGGAAAAATTAAGTTCTACATCCTTACTTGCCTTACCTAATTTTGCAAAAACTTTTGAGATTAAGTGTGATGCTTTAAGGATTTGCATTGGAGCTATTTTGATGTAAGAAAGGCACCTAATTGCCTATTTTAGTGAAAAGCTAAGTGGAGCAAGTATCAATTATCCTACTTATGATAAAGAGATGTATGCATTGGTACAGACTTTGGAGACATGGCAACATTACCTTTGGCCCATGGAGTTTGTCATCCATACCAACCATAAATCCTTGAATCACTTGAAGGGACAAGAAAAGTTGAACAAAAGACATACCAAGTGGATCAAATTCATTAAGACCTTTCCCTACATAATCAAATATAAACAAGGTAAGGAAAATGTGGTAGTTGATGCATTATCTTAAAAGTATCCAAAATAAAAGCAATGGACTCAATTGTATAAAATACACTTTAGTTGATGACTATTATAAACTATAATCCCAAGATTCAATGTTGGGTTAATCATATAGATTCAAAGCATAATGAGCTAACTTCTTATTAGAGTCCATTGCATTCCCTTTTATTTCATTAACATGTTTGTATACTAAAGCTACATAAATTGTGCCAAATTCCATTGTGGTAATTGACACAATTAAACAAATAATAATATTCAAATTCACTTGAGTATTAACAAAGAATTTCTCCCTCTAAGACATATTTGTATACTAAAATTATATAAATCATGTCAAATTGCATTATGGTAATGGAGACAATTAAAAAAATTATAAAATTTAAATTTACTTGAGTATTAATGAAAAATTTCTCCTTGTAAGACTTTAAAATTCTAACAATTAAAACAATGCAAGGTTTTTATTTTTTAAATAATTTTGAATCCAATTGCATTTTTAATAGTGAGATAAACCTAATATTTGAATATGTTAATTCACCAAAATA
>JAHOYR010005810.1:0-15894 GCA_023213295.1 Bruguiera hainesii | reverse complement strand
AATCCTTTATGTTAGTATGAGGATACATATCTTTTTTAAGATAAAATCATGCTACTTCATTAGGCCAAAGTTTAGCACATAAAAAATCAATGTACCTTGGGATTGAAGGATATGTTAATGTTTTGTCTCGAGCACACTCATAAGTGTCTTCTCAAACTTTATCAACTCCTTTTTTTTTTTTTGAACTTGATGCATATTTAGTTAATGAAATAACCAACATGACTAGGGATTATGGCCCTTGTATTCAGGGTCTTTTACTCATCTAGATCCCTACAAAAATTCATAAGTTAGAAAATCAAGGAGTGAGTTTGATGTTCCTTTAACTTGATGTTAGAGTCAAATGCAAGTAACATTCCTTGCCATCTAGCAAAGATTTGCTTAGAAGCTATGGTCATAACTTATCTTGCAAGCATATCTTTTACTACTTTACAATCAATTATAGAAAAAATTTCCTTTTTAATTGTAGAGTAATTAACTCTAATCCCATTCCATATTCTTGAAGTAAATCAAAGTTCTTCTTAGGAATGAAGTCTTTGTTTAAGAATACCTTTATATCCCTTACTTGATATGATGTGAGAAACCCTAAAAAGATGTGGCTTAGGGACTCAACACATGTGAGGAATCAAAGAATATCTAAGAAAGCTAAATCAGATTTTAATAATACAAACCTTAGACCCAATATTCAAAAGAACACAAACCTAAAGTATTTAAGAAGGATATGGATGTCATACTTTAGAAAAGAGGAAAATTGGAAGTGATAAGTCGAGTTAAATGCCATAAGAAGTGGTACTTCTTAATAAGTTCTTTAGTCTTTGAAAGAATTGAAGAAGAAAAACCTCACTTTTTATTTCTATCAAAATTGTTTGATTTTTTAGAGGTTACAAGGAGGTGCTTATTTATAGGTTAAGATAGCAATTCTAAAGAGGTATAAATTTCTTTTTAGTACAAATCCTTATTTAGGACAAATTCCTATTTAAGATAAATTCTTATATAGAAAACTTCTACTTTCATAAAAACCCCTTTTTTAGGATTAACTCTTATTTATGAGTAAATGTTATTACTTAGCTTTCCCTTATTAAGTACTTTAATCATATTAATAAGGCCTTGACTCTTTTTCAAGATTGAATTTGCACCATTTGTAACTTGGCTAGCTTGAATTTCCTCAATTAGCCCATTTAGTACTTCTTTCATCTTTTGGCTTTAGTTTGTGTTATTGGACTTCTGGAATGTGCAATGGACTTCTTGCATCCTTTAAAGCCTTCCACACATCATCTCCATGTTTCTCATCATGATGCATCTATCTCAACAATCTTGAAGGCATCAAAATGGGAAATAGTTAAACATGGTAGCTTTTTGCTTGAGCCTTTATTCTTTTAACAATAGTTATTTGTCTATCCATCCATATCAAAGGATTCTTTTGAATAAAGGTTTAGCATTATAAGATAAATTATGCTAAATTTTGAAATATAATTAAAACTTCCCAAAATTGTTGCAATTGTTGTTCATCTCTAATTTCTTCGGGAAATTTTGAGGTAAATTCAATTGCTCAATCAATCAAAATAATAGTTTCATTCTCTATTAAGCGACCAAAAAATCTAATCTTGGATTAACATAACTTCAACTTTTTAACTGGTGATGCTAGCGCAGCTTTTGTCATGGCATCTAGAAAGATATTTAAATGCTTAAAGTGTTGTTCGATAATATCAAACAAGACTAATACATCATAGATATAAATAATGATAAATGCTAAACAAGTATTAAATATTTCATTCATAATTTTCTAAAATTTAGAAAGAGTAATTTTTAACTTGAATGAAATGGCATTCCATTCATAGTGTCCAAATGGAATAGTGAATATTGTTTTATATTTATCCTTTTCATGAACCTTGATTTGTCAATACTCGAACTTTATATCAAATTTGGAAAACATCTTGGCTTCATAAAGGCTACTTAACAAGTCTTTTTTATTAGGTATCAAATATTTAAACCATATTAAAAAATTATTTAAAGGTTTATAAGTAATGACTAATCTTGGAACACTTTGTTCTAACTCAATTGCGTTTTGACATAAAAGGATGAACAACTCCATAGGCTATGGCTTTTCCTAATAAACCCTTTATTCAAGAGATCTTCTATCTCTCTTTGCAAATCTCTAAGTACCTTGGTTCTATAGCTATGGGCATAGACTTAGTGGGAATTTGACTTTCATTAAAAGTCTTTTCATAAGGTAATTCCACTATATGTTTCTTTCTATTCTTGAAGGCCATAGGAATATATGAGCAAATTAAAGCCTTCATTTTCTCTTGTAAGCCATTTATGTGTAATAACCTTGTCAAAAAGGTTAACATATTGAAGAGATTCTAATTCATTCTCTTTCAAAGAATCATCTAAGATATTTTCTTCTTTTTCCTTTGTTTATAGCCTTAAGGATTATACCTTTCTTTTAATCCTTTTATTTCAACCTTTTATTGATTGATTTTAACTCTTAGTTTGTTGATAGATGGTTTTTCTTTAGCTTTTAAACTAGAAATTTCTTCTCTTATTCTTTGCATAACAATTTTCAAACATTAGTTTTCTATGGTTCACAAATCTTTTGGTTAGTATTTTCTTTAGCTAGATGTAGATATTTTTTTAGTTGTTCTCGATTTCCTCTTGGATCTTAAATTTTATTAGTAAGATCCAATATTAAATTTTCTTCCTTTGTTAGGACTGATAAGCCCTTACTTTTACTTAACACTTGATAATAGTTGCATTATCTTACACAACTATACTTTGAATTAGATTCAGAGGAAAGTGTTATGACCCAAAGAAATGCATGGCATTTAGAAGTTCAGCTGACAATGAATTCAATTAATGATATCTTATTAAAGAATATGTATTGAATTTCTTTATGCTTTCATTGATTATTGATAAAAGCTTAAATATTTTACAAAAGAAGAAAAATAAAAGAAAACTAGACTCTTATTTTCATCACTCTAGCATCTCTTCTTATAGTAGGAGAAAAGGTAATGACTATCTCAAGGTGGGTCCCAAAGGGTTCTTTGCTTTATAAAAGCTTTTAATGTCAGGCATTTTTGTGGTAAAATTTGGAAAATAAGAGAACCAAATAAGTCCATCACTTAAACTTGATTCTACCACTCTTGATAAATAATTGTTGAGTTATTTAAACCCAATCTAGTGGCAGGTTTTAGTATTACTTACACCATTCCAATATGAACATTGTTATCTAGAAAGGCTTATTATCTAGAAATGAGGTGACAACATCACTACAAAGATGATTGAGACTGTCAAGATAATTGGCTTTTCTTATAAGTATGCAATGGTTGTATTTATAAATAATAAGATTGTCTTGAAATTAACTTTTGTGTCCTTAACAAACGTTACATTCATTGTAAACAACATGTTTATACACATTTAGTAATTTAAGTCCTTTCAATTCCATCAAACAAAGGAGTCATTAATCATTATTTGTTTTTCTTTCAATTATGTAATGGTTCAATTCCTAAATAAAGACATCTCTTCATTTCCCCCTCACAAAGCTCCTCCTTTCATTTTAAGAACTCACCTTTGGAACTTGTTGTTGATAATGTATTCTTTATTAACAACAACTGTGATCTTAGTAAGTTATTTATAGCTAATAACAACGTCAATGAGGTAACATATTGAAGAGATTCTAACTCCTTCTCTTTTAAAGAATTATCTAAGATATTTTCTTCTTTGATTTACTTTAAGAATATAAAAAGAGGTTAGAGATAATTACTCTACTATTAAAAAAGAAGTTCATACTATAGTTTTGTGCATTCAAAAATTTAACAATACATTCATTAACAAAGGAGTATGAGGTTAAACCTAGAAAGATAATCTCAACCCCAAACAATACATTCATTCAAATCCACTTTAATGTCATAGCACATTGATTTTTTATGTACTATTAAGAATAATTATACTCAGTTTCAGCCTAATGAAGTTGCATGATGTTATCCTAAAGATAATGTGTATCCTTATATTAATATGAAGGATTGTTGTATTATTAGTAAATTCTACATGAAACAAGCGTAATGGTTTTTGAACCTATAGAGAGAGGCATTGGAACAAACTATGGTTATGGAGAATGGGTGTATGTCAAGTTTAATGTAAAGAAAATTCTTTATCCTGAAGACTAGCTAGTGCCATTAGAGACCTCAGAGAATTATGGAAGGTTAAAACCTACAATTATTTTGACTATATTAAAGCATGAAAAAAAAGCACTATTATATGAAAACAAGCATAAGAAATTAAGTTGGTTCATTTAGATCCACTTTCTGAATGACCCAAAGAGATTTCCCAATTGGTTTAAGGTTGAAGTGTTGTTAAAATTTTAATCTAATTTCAAAAAACCTTTACGCATCCCATCTTCTTTGATTTGCTTTGGGATTCCAGCATCGACAATCAATGTATCCTCATATAATATAATAATATTGTCCATTTAAGAACATACCTTTTAAATAGATCTTTGCTAGATGGCAAGGAATATTATTCGTATTTGATTTTGACATTGAGTTTATTAAAGGAAAATCAAACTCTCTCCTTGATTTTCTAACTCATTAGTTTTTGTAGGGATTTGGATGAATAAAATACCCTTAATACAAGGGCCCCAATCCCCAATAAGGTCAATTATTTCACTAGCTAAAGATGCATCAAGTTAAAAAATAACGGAAGTTTATAAAGGTTGGGAAGATGATTATGAGTGTGCTTGAGACAAAACATTGATGTATCCTTTAATCCCAAGTACAATGGCTTTTGATGGGTTATTAAGAATAATTATACTTAGTTTTATCCTAATGAGGTCTCATAACTTTATCTTAAAGATAATATGTATCCTCATACAAATATGAATGATTGCTTATATTATCAATAGATTTTGCATAAAATAAACTTAATGGTTATTAAACGCATATAAAGATGCACTAGAACAAGCCATGGTTATGGAGAATGGACACATACCAAGTTTAAGGTAAAGAAAATTCTTTATCTTAAAGATTGGCAAAGTGACCTATTTGTCACTATAGACCTCAAAAAATGGTGGAAGGTTAAAGCTTACAATTATTTTGACTATATTGAAACATAGGAAAGAGCATTGTTATATGAAAAGAGGGAAAAGAAATTTAGTTGGTTCATTTAGACCCACTTTTCAAATGATCCGAAGAGATTTCCCAATTGGTTTAATGTGCAATTCTTTAAATGGGGATTGCATCCCATAACCTTACCCAATAATATAATAAATGTTTATAAATAGTTTTGGGAAAAAAGATGTTGAGGTTAAAGACATATTACTGTTGTTTGCCTCTTCCTACCATTAAGTGAGACTATACCATTATGGCCAACAAGCTACCATGTTAGATATATGGATATTAAACATGTTCCATAGTTAGTTAGACGAATTAACATTCACTAATAGAAAAAATAACTTTTTTAAAGATGGCATTTATATGGCCAAAGGAATAATTAGCCTAAATGGTCCTAGGACTACACTAGAACCTATTGTATCTATATAAGAGAGAAATTACTTGAAATGATGACATCATTACTTCAAAGTGAACCCACTCTATAAGAGAGTCATACTTAGCTAGAAAGTAGTTTGAATCAAAAGGATGATATTATGTAGGATTCACAAGACCCTTATGAGGTGTAAAAGTGATAAAGTTACATTTGGTGATAAAACTACAAAGATGCCCAACATTAAAAGCTTTTAGAAAGCAAAGAATCTCTCAATTTTTATAAAGTAAGGAACCCTTTGGGACCCACCTTGAGACAATCATTACCTTTTATCCTATTATAAGAAGAGATGCTTTAGTAAGGAAAATCAAAGTCTAGTTTTCTTCTATTTTTCTTCTTTTGAAAACCTTGTATCCTCTGTAAAATATTCAAGCTTGTATCAACAATCAATGAAAGCTATCATTTTATAAGTTCTATAACTTTTAACTTAGTTTTTATAGTATTGTTATTTGCTATTTAACATTGTTGTTTGATATATTGTTAATGAATTAATGAATGCTATATTGTTAATGAATGGTATCTAGCCATTGTTATGATAATTGAAATCCCAATTCACATTGTCATTGTTGGCTTGTTTTAGTAAAAGAAGACTTTTAGAGAATTGGCATAAATGGTTAATAATGATATTATGCAGATCAATGGATAGGCCAAGATCTACTTGGCTCTCTTGTAGTAGTAGTAGTCATAGTGTTAAAAGAAATAGAAATAAAGAAATAATTATTAATAAAAATTTAAATAATAATTATTTATAGAACTGAACTCTACACTAGATATTGTAAGTTATGGTGTGGTCTTAGGACCATTTAAGCTAATTATTCTCTTAGTGGTATAAACATTGTCTTCAAAGAAGCTAAATTGTTCCCACCAACAAATGTTCGTACGTCTATCTAACACACTAGCCTATTTGGCCATGGCATATGATACCAAGAGGTGAACAACAATAAGAGGTTTTTAACCTCATCATTTTTTTCACAAAACTATTAATAAATATTTCCTACCTTATTAGGTAAGGTTATGAGATGTAATCGCCATTTGAAAAATTACATTTTAAACCAATTAGGAAATCTCTTTGAGTCATTCAAAAAATGGATCTAAATGAACCAACTAAATTTCTAGAGCATGTTTCAATATAACAATGCTCTTTCCCAAGCTTGGGTATAGTCAAAATAATTGTAGGTTTTCACCTTCTACCATTCTTTGAGGTCTTTAGTGGCAAATAGATCACCTTGCTAGTCTTGAAGATATAGAACTTTCTTTACCTTAAACATTGCATGCCCTTTAATGCAACCTGCATCACCGCATCTCTCACCAACAAGCTCTCTTCAGCAAGTCACCAACAAGCTCTCATCAGCAAGTTCAACAATGTTTGCTCAGCCTAGAAGATCAGCTCGCATTCAAGCTCATCAGTCTTCTTGACAGGTCCATGACCACAAGATTCTCATAATTGACTTTCCATAACTAACAAGATTCTCATCGTTGACTCTGTCATTTCCTGTATATTGAAAATATTCTATTTTGATAATCTTTCTTTATTGGCTCCTAGTTCCTAGACTTGATTTAAATTGTGGGAAACTTTGAAAGTATTCTATTTTGATAATCTTTCTTTATTAGCTCTTAGTTCCTAGGCTTGATTTAAGTCTTTTCATTATCTGTTGCTTTGCTTTAAAATGCAATCAATATTATGTAGAATTGGATGAATGAAATTGCTTTGGGTATTCTTTTGAACCTCAAAGAGTTCATACCCATGAAAACCTAGAAGAGTTTTTCTCTCCATCCTTGAAGAGTTGGAGCTTTTCAAAGTTTATAGAAGAATTGATGCCCCACTAACTTAATTAGAATCCTAAAAGAGCAACCATTGAAGTCCCTCCTCATTTTAATGTTTTGACCAGTTCTATTTTGTTCACTTCTTCCCCTAAATTGATAACTTTGCAGCACTTATCTGCCAAAAATCAAAACATGTAATTTGTAAATCTACAAGTCCTTGTTCATTTGTAATTGCAGTCACTCCATTTGACCCATTAATTGAGAGATACAGTCATTTTCCTAACGATATGCAAAACTAAAATTTCCACTCGAATTTCTACAAGTCACTTTCCCGATCCTTTTTTATTTTTGACTTAATCACAAAGTCTTTGGCTACATAATTTGGTATCAAAGCTTTGGAGGAGAGGACAATGCCTCCAAGACAAGCCAGATGTTGAGATGGCAAAGCCATTCCATTAAATGAAGTGCACACACTTGCTGAGAATTTACAACATATGGGACAACAAATTGATGCCTTGACCTGAGAAGTATAGCATCTAAGGGCTAAAGCAAACAGCCCTCCATTCCATTTTAGAACTGAAGAATTTAATGGTGATTCCTCTTCTTCAAAAAGTGTAAAGTCTTTTCCTTGAAGGAGGAATGCTCATTTTCGTGCCCAATAATTTTGTGAACCAGATTGGGAAAAGGAAATGAAGAGGGATATTTTACAATTTTTAGGTACTGATTCTGCTAATGAAATTGTTGATTGGTTGACCCTTGTAAATGAAGTCTTTAAGTATAGAAAAATCCCAGATGATCATCATGCTAGTATCATTGCTATGTGATTTTGAGGCAAGGTCGTAGCTTGGTGGCAACGAGAGAAACAAACTCGCTAATCTATTGGTAAGGCTCCAATCACTTCATGGTGAAACATGGAGGACAAGATTCAAAAGTATTTCCTTCCAAAAGGATACAAAAGAGAGCTCTACCAAAGGTACCAAAATCTGAGGCAATGTACATAATTAGTAGACCAATACACTAATAAGTTCAACAGATTGGTGATTTGTAACAATATTCAAGATTTGGAAGAGATGCTTGTGAGCAAGTATTTGAATGGTCTTCAACTTCATATCCAAGATTCCTTAGAAGTCCTTAACATTTGGGATTTGGGGGGGTTCACATCAACAAGCACTCAGAGTGGAGCACTCTTGCTCTAGAAGGCTGCAAACCTCTACTTTGCTGAACCAAGAAATGAGGAGTGCCACCAGCACTGCCAAAGTCACTAAAGTTTCAGCACAACCTGATAGTAAGCTCCCTACTATACCCAATCTTTCAAAGCAACCCAACACAGCTGGTATGCATTATTATTCTTGTAGGGAGGTCAATCATTGTGCTAACAATTGTCGATTCAATAAAAATCAACCAGCTGACAAAGCTTTTTTGTGTGGATAATGAGTTTGATGATGATGAGAAGGAGCCATGCAAAGAAGAGTAGAAAGATGATGAAGTTGCAGTGGAAGATGAACGAATTGTACATGCTGAAACCTGTGCTTACTACTTATAATATTCATCGACAAAGGTGGATTTTATACAATTGAGTCTATTAGTTGTATTTTCATTCAATTAATATTTTCAAATATTATGTTTTACCCACCAATCAAAATGCAATGACATTAACAATAAATTTAATAATCAAAACATTGCATTTTCTTAACATTTAAAATTTTAAAATCATATAGGGATAAATCCATAGTTAATAATCAATTGAATTTAAATTTTGTAACTTTTTTAATTGACTTCTTTGTGGCAATGCAATTTGAAATAATTTATATAATTTTTGTCTACAAACTTATTATTTAAGAAAAAGCAAATATAATAGACTCTAATAAAAAGTTTCCCAATTCCCTTCAAGTGTAATATGGTTAACCCAAGATTGAAACTTGCGATTACTACTTATAATATTCATCCACAAAGGTATATTTTATACAATTGAGTCCATTACTTGTATTTTTCTTCAATTAAGATTTTCAAATGTTATACTTTACCCACCATTTAAAATGCAATGGCATTAACAATAAATTTAATAATCAAAATATTGCAGTTTCTCAACTTTTAGAATTTTCAAGTCCTACAAGGATAAATGCATTGTTCATAATCAGTTGAAATTAAATTTTGTAATTCTTTTAATTGTCTTTTTTGCCACAATGCAATTTGAAATAATTTATATAATTTTTATCTGCAAATTTATTACTTAAGAAAAAGCAAACAAAAAGGACTTTAATAAGAAGTTTCTCTATTCCCCTCAAGAGCTATAAGGTTCATCCAAGATTGAAACTTGCGAATACCACAAATAATATTCATTCACAAAAGTGTATTTTATACAATTAAGTCCATTACTTGTATTTTTGTTCAACCAATATTTTCAAATGTTATATTTTACCCACCATTCAAAATGCAATGACATTAACAATAAATTTAATAATCAAAACATTGCAGTTTCTCAACTTTTAGAATTTTCAGGTCTTACAGGGATAAATCCACTATTCATAATCAATTGAAATTAAATTTTGTTATTTTTTTAATTGTCTTCTTTGCATAATGCAATTTGAAATAATTTATATAATTTTTGTTTGCAAACTTATTACTTAAGAAAAAGCAAACAAAAAGGACTCTAATAAGAAGTTTCTCTATTCCCCTCAAGAGCAATAAGGTTCATCCAAGATTGAAACTTGCGAATACTACAAATAATATTCATTCACAAAAGTGTATTTTATACAATTTAGTCCATTACTTGTATTTTTGTTCAACTAATATTTTCAAATGTTATGTTTTACACTCCATTCAAAATGCAATGGCATTAATAATAAATTTAATAATCAAAACATTGCAACTTCTCAACTTTTAGAATTGTCTGGTCCTACACGAATAAATCCACTGTTCATAATCAGTTGAATTTAAATTTTGTAATTATTTTAATTGTCTTTTTTGCCACAATGCAATTTGAAATAATTTATATAATTTTTATCTACCAACATATTATTTAAGAAAAAGCAAATAAAATGGACTTTAATAAGAGGTTTCTCTATTCCCCTCAAGAGCTATAAGGTTCATCCAAGATTAAAGCTTGTGAATACTACAAATAATATTCATTTACAAAAGTGTATTTTATACAATTCAGTCCATTACTTGTATTTTTGTTCAATTAAGATTTTCAAATGTTATGTTTTATCCACCATTCAAAATGCAATGACATTAACAATAAATTTAATAATCAAAACATTGCATTTTCTCAACATTTAAAATTTTAAAATCATATAGGGATAAATCCATAGTTAATAATTAGTTGAATTTAAATTTTGTAATTTGTTTAATTGTCTTCTTTGCGACAATACAATTTGAAATAATTTATATAATTTTTGTCTACAAACTTATTATTTAAGAAATAACAAATATAATCGACTTTAATAAGAAGTTTCCCTACCCCCCTCAAGTGTAATATGATTAACCCAAGATTGGAACTTGCGATTACTACTTATAATATTCAAGCACAAAGGTGTATTATATACAATTGAGTCCATTACTTGTATTTTTGTTCAATTAAAATTTTCAAATATTATGTTTTACCCACCATTCAAAATACAATGGCATTAATTATTAATTCAATAAGCAAAACATTGCATTTTCTCAACATTTAAAATTTTAAAGTTCTATAGGGATAAATCCATAGTTAATAATCAGTTGAATGTAAATTTTGTAATTTTTTGAATTGTCTTTTTTGTCATAATGCAATGTGAAATAATTTATATAATTTGTGTCTACCAGCATATTAGTTAAGAAAAAGCAAATAAAATGAACTCTAATAAAAAGTTTCCCCATTCCCCTCAAGAGCAATATGGTTGACCCAAGATTGAAGTTTGCAATTACTATTATAATATTCATTTACAAAGGTGTATTTTATACAATTGAGTCCTTTACTTGTATTTTTGTTCAATTAAGATTTTCAAAATTTATATTTTACTCACCATTCAAAATGCAATGGCATTAATAATAAATTTAACAATCAAAACATTGCATTTTCTCAGCTTATAGAATTCTCAGATCCTATAGGGATAAATCCATTATTCATAATCAATTGAGTTTAAATTTTGTAATTTTTTTAATTGTCTTCTTTGCCACAATGCAATTTGAAATAATTTATATAATTTTTGTCTACCAACATATTATTTAAGAAAAAGCAAATAAAATGGACTCTAAGAAAAAGTTTTCTCACTCCCCTTAAGTGCAATATGGTTAACCCAAGATTGAAACTTGCAATTATGACTTATAATATTCATGCACAAAGGTGTATTATATATAATTAAGTCCATTATTTGTATTTTTGTTCAATTAAGATTTTCAAATATTATGTTTTACCCACCATTCAAAATGCAATGGCATTAATAATAAATTTATTAATCAAGACATTGCATTTTCTTAATATTTAAAATTTTAAAATTCTATAGGGTTAAATCCATAATTAATAATCTGTTGAATTTAAATTTTGTAATTTTAAGAATTGTTTTTTTTTTGCAACAATGCAATGTGAAATAATTTATATAATTTTTGTCTACAAACATATTAGTTAAGAAAAAGCAAATAAAATGGAGTCTAATTAAAAGTTTCCCCACTCCCCTCAGGAGAAATATGGTTGACCCAAGATTGAAACTTGTGATTACTACATATAATATTCATCGACAAAGGTGTATTTTATAGAATTGAGTCCAATATTTATATTTTTGTTCAATTAAGGTTTTCAAATGTTATGTCTTATTCGCCATTCAAAATGCAATGACATTAATAATAAATTTAATAATCAAAACAAAGCATTTTCTCAACTTTTAGAATTCTTAGGTCCTATAAGGATAAATCCACAGTTAATAATCAATTTAAATTAAATTTTGTAATTTTTTTAATTGTCTTCTTTGCCACAATGCAATTTGAAATAATTTATATAATTTTTGTCTACAAACTTATTACCTAAGAAAAAGCTAACAAAAAGGACTCTAATAAGAAGTTTCTCTATTCCCCTCAAGAGCTATAAGGTTCATCCAAGATTAAAGCTTGCGAATACTAAAAACAATATTCATTGACAAAAGTGTATTTTATACAATTGAGTCCATTACTTGTATTTTTGTTCAAATAATATTTTCAAATGTTATATTTTACTCACCATTTAAAATGAAATGACATTAAAAATAAATTTAATAATCAAAACATTGCCTTTTCTCAACTTTTAGAATTTTCAGGTCCTATAGGGATAAATCCGTTGTTCATAATCAGTTGAAATTAAATTTTGTAATTTTTTTAATTGTCTTCTTTGCCACAATGCAATTTGAAATAATTTATATAATTTTTGTCTACCAACATATTACTTAAGAAAAAGCAAATAAAATAGATTATAATAAAAAGTTTACCCACTCCCCTCAAGAGCTATATGGTTGATTCAATATTGAAACTTGTGATTATTAGTCATAATATTGATGCACAAAGGTATATTTTATACAATTGAGTCCATTACTTGTATTGTTGTTCAATTAAGATTCTCAAAAATTATGTTTAACCCACCATTCAAAATGCAATGACATTAACAATAAATTTAATAATCAAAACATTATAGTTTCTCAACTTTTAGAATTTTCAGGTCCTACCAGGATAAATCCACTATTCATAATCAATTGAAATTAAATTTTGTAATTTTTTTAATTGTCTTCTTTGCCACAATGCAATTTGAAATAATTTAAATAATTTTTGTCTGCAAACTTATTACTTAAGAAAAAGCAAGCAAAAAGGACTCTAATAAGAACTTTCTCTATTCCCCTCAAGAGCTATAAGGTTCATCCAAGATTGAAACTTGCGAATACTACAAATAATATTCATTCACAAAAGTGTATTTTATACAATTGAGTCCATTACTTGTATTTTTGTTCAACTAATATTTTCAAATGTTATGTTTTACTCACCATTCAAAATGCAAGGGCATTAAAAATAAATTTAATAATCAAAATATTGCATTTTCTCAACTTTCAGAATTTTTAGGTCCTCTAGGGATAAATCCATTGTTCATAATAAGTTGAATTTATATTTTGTAATTTTTTAATTGTCTTCTTTGTCACAATGCAATTTGAAATAATTTATATAATTTTTGTCTACAAACTTATTACTTAATAAAAAACAAATAAAATGGACTCTAATAAGAAGTTTTCTCACTCCTCTCAAGAGCAATAAGGTTCACTTAATATTGAAACTTGCGATTACTACATATAATTTTCATCTACAAAAGTATATTTTATACGATTGATTCCATTACTTATTTTTGTTTAATTAAATGTTATATTTTACTCACCATTCAAAATGCAATGACAATAAAAATAAATTTAATAATCAAAGCATTCCATTTTCACAACATTTAAAATTTTAAAGTCCTATAGGGATGAATCCATAGTTAATAATAAGTTGAATTTAAATTTTGTAATTTTTTTAATTGTCTTTTTTGCCACAAAGTAATTTGAAATAATTTATATAACTTTTGTCTACCAACGTATTACTTAAGAAAAAGTAAATCAAATAGACTCTAATAAAAAGTTTCCCCACTCCCCTCAAGAGCAATATGGTTGATTCAAGATTAAAACTTGCGATTATTAGTTATAATATTAATGCACAAAGGTATATTTTATACAATTGAGTCTATTACTTGTATTTTTGTTCAATTAAGATTTTCAAATATTATGTTTAACCCACCATTCAAAATGCAATGATATTAACAATAAATTTAATAATCAAAGCATTGCATTTTATCAGCATTTAAAATTTTACAGTCTACCAACATATTACTTTAGAAAAAGCAAATAAAATGGACTCTCATAAAAAGTTTCCCCACTCCCCTCAAGAGCAATATCATTGACCTGAGATTAAAGCTTGCAATTACTACATATAATATTCATCCATAAAAGTGTATTTTAGACAATTGAGTCCATTATTTGTATTTTTGTTCAACTAATATTTTCAAATGTTAAGTTTTACTCAGTATTCAAAATACAATGACATTTCCAATAAATTTAATAATCAAAACATTGCCTTTTCTTAACTTTTGGAATTTTCAGGTCCTCTAGGGATAAATTCATTGTTCATAATCAGTTGAATTTAAATTTTGTAATATTTTTAATTGTCTTCTGTGCAACAATGCAATTTGAAATAATTTATATAATTTTTATCTACACTTATTGCTCAAGAAAAAGCAAATATAATGGATTCTAATAAGAAGTTTTCCCACCCCCAAGTGCAATATGGTTGACCCAAGATAGAAACCTGCAATTACTACTTATAATATTCACCCATAAAAGTGTATTTTATACAATTGAGTTCATTACTTGTATTTTTGTTTAATTAAGACTTTTAAATATTATGTTTTACTCACCATTCAAAATGCAATGGCATTAACAACAAATTTAATAATCAAAATATTGCATTTTCTTAAGATTTAAAATTTTAAAGTCCTATAGGGATAAATCCATTGTTAATAATCAGTTGAATTTAAATTTTCTAATTTTTTTAATTGTGTTCTTTGTGACAATGCAATTTGAAACAATTTATATAATTTTTCTCTACCAACGTATTATTTAAGAAAAAGCAAATAAAATGTACTCTAATAAGAAGTTTCTCCCCTTAAGTGCAATATAGTTGACCTAAGATTGAAACTTGCAATTACTACTTATAATATTCATCCACAAAGGTGTATTTTATACAATTGAGTCCATTACTTGTATTTTTGTTCATTTAAGATTTTCAAATGTTATGTTTTACTCAGCTTTCAAAATGCAATGACATTAATAATAAATTTAATAATCAAAACATTGCATTTTCTCAACTTTTAGAATTTCCAGGTCCTCTAGGGATAAATCCGTTCTTCATAATAAGTTAAATTTAAATTTTGTAATTTTTTTAATTGTCTTCTTTGCCATAATGCAATTTGAAATAATTTATATAAATTTTGTCTACAAACTTATTACTTAAGAAAAAAGCAAATAAAATGGATTCTAATAAGAAGTTTTCCCACTCCCCTCAAGAGCAATAAGTTTCACTTAAGATTGAAACTTACGATTACTACATATAATTTTCATCTACAAAAGTATATTTTATATGATTGAGTCCATTACTTATATTTTTGTTCAATTAAGATTTTTAAATGTTATGTTTTGCTCACCATTCAAAATGCAATGACATTAACAATAAATTTAATAATCAAAACATTTCATTTGCACAATATTTAAATTTTTAAATCCTATAAGAATGAATACATAGTTAATAATAAGTTGAATTTAAATTTTGTAATTTTTTAATTGTTTTTTTTGCCACAAAGTAATTTGAAATAATTTATATAATTTTTGTCTACCAACATATTATTTAAGAAAAAGTAAATAAAATAGACTCTAATAAAAGTTTCCCCACTCCCCTCAAGAGCAATATGGTTGATTCAAGATTGAAACTTGCGATTATTAGTTATAATATTAATGCACAAAGGTATATTTTATACAATTGAGTCCATTACTTGTATTTTTGTTCAATTAAGATTTTCAAATA
>JAHOYR010005808.1:0-30926 GCA_023213295.1 Bruguiera hainesii | reverse complement strand
AAGTAAAAATAACAACTAATAAATGCATTAGTCATTCAAGTAATATAGTTAGTAAACAGAGTATCATCCCATGAGTATTGAAAGCAAACAAGTACCAAATGCTTTTTAATCCTAACTTTATTAAGAAGTGTGATTTCAAACTTTGGGAAACTAAATAAAAATAAATAAAATATAAATAGAATAATTAAATGCTAAATAAAGAAAGTAAATAAAAATGGAAGATATTAAGGTTTTAAAGATACTAAGGTATTATTTGACCATACTAATATTACATAGAGTTCTTAGCTAAAATGCTATCAAGAAGAGAATCTATTTATAGGACAATGGAATTTCATATGTTATTCAACACTTCTTCTCAAATTATATTAAATTTACCTTATTAACCTGCCATATCTCTATGTAGATTTAAATAGATAAAAGACTAATTTCCATAAAATATTTTGGTTGTCTTATCTAGTAAAATTTTTTTAAAAGAACATATCTTTACACCACTTAAAGTGAGATAGATATGGGTATCTCAAATTAATGAGTTGCTTGTATATTTTGTCTATTGATAAGGTATTTGTACTAACGAAATAATTAATAATTGTATAAATCAATGTATTAATGTTCTGCATCCCTTTAATTTTACAATATTAAATATTTGAAACTTAAGTTCTTTTGATAAATAAAAATGCTACCAGCTTTTAAGCTATCTAGTAAAATCATTTACTATGAATCTTGTTATTTAGTGATCAAAATTACCTCTTTTAAATTTTGCAAAATTACCTCTCTTAAATTTTGTAGCAATGACAAACATCATCATATAATAGAGTAAAAGAAGAATTTGATTTTCTAACATTCCATCTAACTTCCATCATATTATGCATAATTATACTTACATTGTTCCCTTAATAAGAGGTCAACAGGGGTTAGTATAAGATAATATAATTTTGTGGGGTTTTTATTAAAAGTCATTTTGTTTATTTTTATACTTTCCTTCTTACAAGAAGGTGATGAATATTTTTGAATTGGATTCTATTCTAATAAGAGCATTTCCTAAATTCTATCTACATAATCCTTAGTTTTGATTTTTCTTTTGTAATATGTTCCTCTTTTCCTAATATAGAAGCATCATTTTCTTTTAATCCAAAGTTTTTTAACTTTTTGATTATTTAATCAACTAACTTAGTTTTTTTTTAGGATTTTTACTTAACATATATTTCTTTTAATGACATATGTTTAAATAAAATCTTTTTCTCCATTTCTAATGTAACCAAAGGCCTTGGAGTTCTTTGAGCTACTTCTTTAATCTTTTCTTTAACTCTATTAAACTAATTTCCTATAAATTGAAGATAAAGATTAATGTAATTTCCTTACTTTATAATGACATTGCCAAAAGGTTCCACTTTATATGGTGAAACTATAACCTCACGGTCTTTTATTTTAACACTTAGGTTAAATGTAGGTGGGTGAATACTAATAACTCTTTTTCCTTTTCCCATTACATATTCTTGATATGCTTTTTCAAGAATTATAAATTCCTTCAAGGAAAAAAGTTTGGGAAAGGTTTTTCTTTCAATTTGTAAACTTTTTCCAAATAGGTCAAAATATCTACAACTCTCATAATAATGGTATATATCTTATAGCGTTTATAACATACTTCTCTCTTTTTTTTTTTTTTTCATTAAAAGACATAAAAAACTATTTTCTTTTTATAATATTCTTAGAAGAGTATAATAACTTTCTCACTTTTTCAACTAGCTCATTAATAACCTTGAGGATATAGAGACTTTTACCTTTATTCTAATATCTTATATCAAAGAGAGATGGAGATGTAGCCTAGAAGTTTGACTGGATGTTTCTAGTGGTTCATTAACCATAGAAGTAGAAGTTGAGTGGGGAAAGTCAATACTATATTGGGGTTGACTAACCTGCTCTCTTATTCTTCTAATACCTTTCAACTCAATGATTGGCACAGAGGAAATAGAGAATCTAGGTTTAACTTTTTCTCTTCCTTTTTTGAGCTTTAACCTCACATTTCTAGATGAAGCAAATCAAATTTCAATATCCCTATCTTTAAATTCAATTACTTCTTCCATTTGTCTATTAACTTATTTAATAGGTTCAACAATCTTTTCTAGCATCCATTTCTTAAATAATTTGACTTGATCCTAAGGAATTGTTTTAGAAACTATAACATTAGATTTTGACCTATTAGTCAAAAACAATGTAGTAATCCCTTTATCTGCATATCTTACTAGAATTTCTTTAATTCATAGGACAACAGTGTTTATAACCTTATAGTGCATCTTATAAATAAGGATTAGATTTTCTAAAGTAGGCATTATATCAAATCCTTCAATTTTAATATCCAAACATAAAGTGCGCATCGAATTAGGGTTTGATAATCATAAAATAAAGTTGAGAAAATAAGAAAACGAAATAGGTCTATTGCCAAGAGTGGATTCAATTACTCCTAATAAGAAGTCATGGAAGCGATTGTGTCTTTTGTCTTTAACACATATGATTGTTGAGTTATTTAAACCCACTCTAGTAAGAGGTTTTAGTACTACCTATACCATCTCAAAATAGATAAATTTATACTTTTATTGATGTGAACCAATAAGCTCATAGGATAGTAAAAAGAAACCATTATAACCTTGGGTTAAGGGTAAAGCTTCTTAAATGGTTTTAAAAACATAATTAACTTTAGAAAAAAAAAATTCCTTGTTTATAAACCTAGAAAGATGATGAAGAAAGAAAAGTCCAATTTTGTAAATAATTATTAACTAAATTTTCACTAATTATTATTTCTTTATTCTTATTTCTAAAAGAATTATCACCTCTAAACAGTTAATCAAATCTGAACCTATCCATGCCTTACCATATCAATGTTAAAATCTTAAGCTATAACCCTACATGCCTACACATGACAAACATAGGTACAAAGGCAACACAACTTGGGGTTATTAAAAGATTTTAAGCTTTTAACTACTTAGAAGATTAATATTCCATTAGGCTCGAGGCTCTAATACCATTCCTATCTTAGAAGCACAAGGTCACATAGATAAGGGTAGCACAAGTTTTCATACAAATATATAGAGATTATTTTAAGCACACTAATATTTACAAATAATCATAGAATTAAAATACTTACAACAATAAAGTTTTCTTTGAACACCAAACGTCATTACAAGCTTATATTTTACAAAGGGGAGAGAAGTGAAGAGAGAAAAGCAATCTTAAAGAAAGAAGGAAAATTAGACTTTACTTCCCTTGACTTATGAGAGGCCTATTTATACATGGAAAAAAGTAATAACCATAATTGAAGGAATCTTCTTTTGCAAATTGGGATGTTCCATTTCCCTCCATTTTTGTTAAAGTAGCTTTATTAAAACTATCTTTTAGGTCTCATGATAACATTTTGAGATAAGTTTTTAACAAATACAAAAGGAATCTCAATACAACTTCCTTTGTTGCATATTGCCACATAAGATAGCTTGTATTTAATAATAAACTTGCTTTTATCAATAGTGTTTAACGCTTTTGTTGTCTTTGAAAAGTATTTTGAAGGAACTATTCTCCCATTTATGCAATTCATGCTTGCCCCCAAATCAATTAAGGTAATAGTTAAAAAGATATACTTTTTATTAACTACTACTGTAATTTAAGTATGTCACTTATGGGTAATTACCTTGCCAAAAAGATTAACATATTGAAGAGTACTTCTTTGTTTAAAGAAGTATTTGGAATGTTTGGAGGTTCATTTATAGATTTTAGAATTAAAACTCTTTTTTCTAAAATCTTTTATTTCAATTTTAATTGATTACTTTTAGTTTTAAGCTTTCTAATTAAAACTTCTATTACTGTTGCTCTAGTTTTTAAATTATAATGATTATTTCTAATTCTTTGAATAATAGTTTTTAAGTTGTAGTGTTCTTTTGGTTTTTTAACCTTAGTCTTGTTTCAAAATAAAAAAAGATATTCAACTGTTCTCTTTTTTCTTTTGGGTTTGCAATCTTATCAATGAGATCCAATATTAGATTATCTTCTTTTGTAAGGACTAATAAGTCATTACATTTACATAACACTTACTAATAGTTGCACTAGCCATTATAACAATTACCAAAATCATTTCCAAAGGTATTTTCTTCTTCTTCAAAGAGATTTACTTTTAAATCTGATTCCTCAAATTCATCTTTTAATAAGAAGATATACATCTTTATGTCCTTAAGTTTGTTAATGAGGTAAATAAAAAGGAGAGAGAGTTATTTTACTATCTTGAAAATACTATAAAAAGAAAATGGTTTTTTATGACCTTTAATAAAAAAGAATGAGAAGTCTAGTATAAATGCCATGAGATATATACCAATAGTGGAAAAGATCTACAAATTAAAGAAGAAACCTTTCTTAAATTTTTTAGCCTTAGAGGAATATATGGTTCTTAAAAAAGCATATCAAAAATATGTTATGAAAAAAGGAAAAAGGGTTATTAACCTTTTGATTAGTTCATCAACTAATTTTGCTTTTTTAGGATTTTTACTTGACAAGTTGTAATCTATTTCTTTTGATGACATAGGTTTAAATATAACCCTTTTTTCCATTTCTAATAAAATGGGTCTAAATAGTTGATTAGGTCTTAACTTATCTATGCCTTCCCATAAGTAGTTGCATATTGCAATGGATTATTTCTTCTAGGATTAGGAATAAATAAATAATAATTAGTGAAAATTTAGATGATAATTATTTACAAAATTGGACTTTTCCTTCTTTTTTTTCTTCCTAGGTTTACAAAAAGGGAAATTTATTTTCTAAAGTTGATTATGCTATTAAAACCTTGAAGATGTTTTACTCTTAACTTAGGGTTATAATGATTTCATTTTGCTACCCTAAGAGCTTATTAGCTTACATTAACAAAAATATAACTATATCTGTATTAGGATGGTACAAGTAGTATTAAAACTTGTCATTATACTAAGTTTAAATAACTCAACAATTATATGTGTTAGAGAAAAAATGCATAATCGCTTTCATGACTCCTTATTAAGAGTAATTAAATACAATTTTATTGATGGACCATTAAAGAAAAAAGGTGTAATCACTTCCATGACTCTTTATTAGGAATAATTAAATCCACTCTTATTAATGGACCCATTTGGTTTTCTTGTTTTCTAAACTTTAATTTATCATTATTAGATTCTAATTTGATACATGCTTTATGTTTAGATATTAAAACTAAATGATTTGATATGATGCCTACTTCAAAAGATTTAATCCTTATTTATAGGATACACTATAAGGTTATGAACACCATTATCTTAAGAATTAAAGAAATCTTAATAAGATATATGGATAAAGGGACTACTACATTCTTTTTGACTAATAGGTCAAAACCTAATGTTATGGTTCCTAAAACAATTGCTTGGGATCATGTTAAATTACTTGAGAAATGGATGTTAAGAAAGGTTATTGAACCTGTTAAATAGGTTAGCAGACAAACATACGAAGTAATTGAATTTAAAGATCGAGATGTTGAAATCCAATTTGTTCCATCTAAAAGTGAGGTTAAACCTTAAAATAAGAAGAGAAAAAGTTAAACCTAG
The DNA here is from genome assembly GCA_023213295.1 of Bruguiera hainesii. Classification (NCBI taxonomy): domain Eukaryota; kingdom Viridiplantae; phylum Streptophyta; class Magnoliopsida; order Malpighiales; family Rhizophoraceae; genus Bruguiera; species Bruguiera hainesii. The sequence goes on along the minus strand of JAHOYR010005808.1, from coordinate 25,341 downwards.
ATTCTTTACCTCTTTAATGTTGGTCATTGAGCTAGAAGGTATTAGAAGAACAACATAGTAGGTCAATCAACCTTAGTATAAAGTTGACTTTCCCTCCCCAACTTTTGTTTCTATGGTTAATGAACCATTAGAAACATCTAGTCAGACTCTTAGGCTTAGGTCTCTATCTCTTTCTAATATAGGATATCAAGATAAAGATAGGAGTCTTTATGTGCTATAGTTTGTTAATATGGTAGATGAAAAGGTAAGAGAGTTATTTTACTCTTTTAAGAATACTATAAAAAGAAAATAGTTTTTTATGACCTTTAATAAAAAAGAACAAGAAGTATGGTATGAAAGTTGTAGATATTTTCACCTATTTGAAAAAAGTTTACAAACTAAAGGAAAAACCTTTCCTAAAATTTTCATCCCCAAAGGAATGTATGGTTTTTAAAAGAGAATATCAAGAATATGTTATGAGAAGAGGAAAGGGTTATTAGTATTCACCTACCTACACTTAACCTAGTGTTAAGATAAAAGATCATAAGCATATAGTTAAGCAAAACTCTCTTGAAAATTACATTATTCTTTATCTTTAATCTATAGAAAATTAGTTTAATAAAGTTAAAGAAAAGATTGAAGAAGTAGCTTAGAGAGCTCTAAGGCATTTGGTTAAAGTGAAATGAAAAAAATAGGTTTTATTTAAACCCATGTCATCAAAAGAAATATATTAAAACATGTTAGGTAAAAATTCTGAAAAAATAGAATTAGTCGATAAAATAATCAAAAGGTTAGAAAACCTTTGATTCAAAGAAAAAAATGCTTTTATATTAGGAAAAGAGGAAGAACTTAAAGAACAAGAATTAGAGTTGAAAATTCTATGGATAGAATTTAGGAAATATTCTTATTAGGACAGAATCCAATTCGAAAAGATCCATCACCTTCTTATTAGAAAGAAAGCATAGATGTAAACAAAATGACTTTTAATAAAATCCCCATAAAATTATATTATCTTAGATCAACCTTGATCAACCTCTTATTAAAGTAACAAACTTCTAAAGTAAAACAAACTAATTGGTCTTTTAAATTAATCATTTGTTTAAGGATTCCTTCATAACTTTTATCTGATACATCAGTTTCAACTATTTTAAAAGTATCAAGATGAGAAAGAGTTAAACACAATAGTTCTTTTGTTTTTAATTTTTTTGCTTAATTATCTTCATATGTTCACCCATCCACTAGGGAGAATTTTTCTATAACCTATCAAACAAAGGCTTAGCATCATAAGCTTTTTCTTTATAGAATTTTAAATTATAATTCAAACATCCTAAAATTCTTTGCAATTTTCATCAAGAAATTTAGAGAAAAACTAAATTGCTCAATCAATAGGAACAATTGTTCTATTTTTGATGAAGTGACCAAGGAATCTAAACCTAGTTTGAAATAACTTCATTTGCTTAGCCAAAATAGCTAAACTAGCTCTTTCAATAACCTTTAATAAAAGGTTCAAAAGTTTAAAATGTTGTTTAATGGTATTAGAAAATACTAATACATTATTATTCACTTTTTTGAAATTCTAAATGTGCATTCTTCAACTTAAATTACATTACATTCCATTTATAATGTCCAAATGGAACTATAAATACTATTTTATACATATTTTTTTTCATGGATATGATTTTGCCAATAACTAGATTTCATATCAAAATTTGAAAATATTTGAGCTTTATATATCCTATTTAGCAAATCCTTTTCATTATGTATAGGATATCTAATCCATCCCAAGGTCTTAACCTATTTATATCCATTATGTTCCATCTTCCTTCACTTTTGTTAAAGTAACTTTATTAAAACTATCTTTAGGTCCCATGATGATTTATCCACTGAAATTTGTTCATCTTTTTGCCCTTTACAACTCATATGGGTCCTAAGAATCTTGCATAATATCATCATTGATATGTCTTTAACTATTTTTAGCTTAGTTAGCATAAGAGTCCTTATTTGGTTAGAGCAAAGTAGCCATCATTTCCAATAACCTTTCTTTTGATATAGGCTCCATTAAAGTCCTTAATATCTCTTCGAGACTAATAGGAGTAAGCTTCAGTGGTGAAGCCTTAAGTACATTTATGCAAATGATTCCTTTTCCTATATAGACTCCATCACAAAAAAAGTCAAATTTTTCCCACTATTGGATATTTATTCATCTTACTAGCCATGAAACACATCTAATGTTAACATCTAGGACATTAACCTATTTAGTCATAATTAGGTAATCCTATTTAATAATCCATAGAAAATGATAACAAGCTATAAACATTAACAATGAGTCTTTAATCTCTTCTTTTGCTTCACAATACTATTCATACACAGTCCTGATTTTATAGGGTAAGGTTAAATGATGTAAACCCTATTTGAAAAATTAGGTTTTAAATCAATTTATAAATCTTTTTGGGTCATTTAGAAGACGTATTTGAGTGAATCAACTAAATTTTCTTTGCCTATTTTCATATGATAAGGCCTTTTCCCATACATCAATATAATTGAAATAATTAAATGTATTGACCTTCCACCATTCTTTCAACTCTTTGTAGCCAAAAAGATCCCCTTGCCAATCTTCTGGATAAAGAATTTTCTTTATCTTGAATTTGGCATAGGCCTAATCTTTTAAATCCTCTTTCTATAGGTTTAATAACCACCGAGCCTATTTCATGTAATATATGTTGATAATATAGGCAATTTTTCATATTATTATGAGGATATGCATCATTTGTAGGATAAAAACGTGCAACCTCATTAGATTTAAATTAAGTATAATTATTTTTAATAACATAGGTCAGATTTTTATAGTCTCTATCTATGTTAATGATCTACTTGCAATTGGAAGCTATCATGAATTTATCCTAAAACTTAAGAAGGAAATGGAGATGGAATTTGAGATTCTAGTGGAGGAAAAATGTCCTTCTTCCTTGGACTTCAAGTGCAGCAATCAAATCATGGTTTCTTTCTTAATCAAGAAAAGTATACTAAAGAAGTGTTTAAGAAGTTCAATATGAGTGCATGCAAACCTATTTTAAACTCTAATGGTGGTCAATAAGAAGCTAGTCAAGGATGATGGAGAAGACAAATAAGAAGTGTTTCAAAAGTCTTTATTGGATGCTTATTATACATGATAGCTTCAAGGTTTAAAGTTGTACATGCCATAAATCTCCTTTCAAGGTTTATACATTCTTAAAGTAAGATGCATTATAAAGTTAGAAAAAGGGTCCTAAGGCATCTTATAATTGATCTTGGGGTCATGTTTAGAAAATCAGAAAAGCTAGAATTAACATGCTTTAATAGTGGTTGGGTAAGATATGTTAAAGACATGAAAAGTACATCTAGCTATTGTTTGTCATTAAAGGAGGTTTTTTTTTTCTTAGAATTGTGAAAAGAAATCAATGGTTTCATAATCAATAATAAAGACAAAATATGTGGCTACCACTACTGTTGTCAATCAAGTTGTTTGGTTAAGAAGGCCCTTTTTGAACTGTAACAAGTTCACTCTCGACCTACCTTAGTTTTTTATGACAATTAAGCACTTATTACTATTTTTAGAAACCTAGTGCACCATAAGAGGACCAAACACTTAAAGATTAAATTACATTTCCTAAGAGAAATGCAAGAGTGGTAAGTCTAACTAGTGTTTTGTGAGTAAGAAATCCAACACTTATGTCATTGTCCTTCAATCTTTAATGTGCATTTTTTAGTTACCACCACAACATTGGACCAACATTTTCAACCTCCCCAGACACTAATCTACCTCCTCCTCCAAATGACGTGCCAATATATTGCCAGTTGTTATCATAGTTAACACTGACAGTAAAAAGGAGAAGAAAAAAAAATGAGGTTAGAATCGCAAATAATAAAATTTTGGGGCCATAATAAAAAAATAGTAGTTGAAGGCAAGATAAAAAATAATAAAAGTTTTGGGGTCATATAAAAAATAATAAAAGTTAAAAGACCAAATTAAAAAAAATTAAATTATGAATTTTAATATGAATAACATGATCCTAGTTTTAATTCTCGTTTTAGATGGAAAAAATTATAATTGATGGTGTGTGTAGATGAAAGTATTATTTGATTACTATGAATTTTTGGTATTATAAAGAATAAAGTTATAACATTTATAGTAGATGCAATAGAAGTATATAAAACTGCTCACTGAGAGTTACAAAAGAAAGATAAAAAAAAGCACTTTATTTCATCCTTCAAGTGGTCAATAATGAAATTTTTTAGAAGATTGTCTTCGTCAAGGTAAGCATGGGATACCTTGACGACATTACTAAGGTGTGAATAAAGTTAAGATGGTGAAATTCCAAACCTTATGACATTAGCTTGAACTGTTGTAGACAAAAGTTTTAGAAACTATTTAGTTTATACAAGTAAAGTTCTTTCCTTGACAAATCAAATAAGAATTTATGGAGAACAACTAAATAATTAGGTGAAAGTTGAAAAGATTTTGTGGACACTGACATTATAGTATGAGTATATCATGGTTACAATAAAAGAAACACATGATTTGTCCCAAATGTCAGTTAATGAATTAACGGGCATATTGCAAGCTTATAAACAGTGTATGAATGAAAAACATATTAAGAAACCAATAGAACAAGCACTCTAAAGTCAAGCTCCTACCAAAAGTGAGTAAAGTGATTATTCAAAGTAAAAATGAGATTCCTCTTGTGGTAGAGGATGAGGACAAGGATGTGAACATGATAGTAACTACTACAACAATCAAGATTGAAGAGGTCACTACAACGATTATAAAGATAAAGATAATCAAAATAATTACCAAAGGAGATTAGACTAGATGTATAGAGATTAAGGTTGAGGTCAAGGAAGAGGTTATGATAGAGGAAGGTATGAAAAATCCAATATTGAGTGTTACTCATGTTGTAAGTGTGGCCATCAAGCTAGTAAGTGTATGTCTAAGGAGAATAATTAGATAATTGGTACATAAAAGGGAGGTATAAATGATGGAAATCAAACCCTTATGATGGTTACTACAATTGCTGAAATGCCAAATTACAACATATGGTTTCTTAATACCAAGTGTACTTATCACGTGCATAAAAAGAAGGAGTTCTTTGTTTCTCTTAGTGAGTCAACTTGCTCCACATTTAAATTTGCCAATGATAACAAAGTTCTAGTGATGAACAAGTGACAAATTCTCATCAAGTTGAAGAATGAAGATCATAAGTAAATTTTAGATGTATTTTATGTACCAAGTATGAAGAATAACCTACTTAACTTAGGCACATTGAAAAGGGGTATAACATACAATTATGTGATAATTATCTATCAATTATTCATGGAGAGGTATCTTATTCTCGAATCCCCTTTAATGAAGAAGTAGATGTTTCAAGTTGATATTACTACAAATGTTTACACTTGTTTTAATGTTGTTGTAAAAGATGAGACTTGGCTAAAGCATTTTTGCTTTAGTTATCTGAAATTTTACAATTTGAAACAACTTGCACAAGAAAACATGGTGACAAGTTTACCTAGGATAATCATCCTAACTAGATTTGTGAAGCTTATTTTCTTTTAAAATAGAGTAGACAGCCTTTTGTGACAAGAAATTGGCATGCAAGGTGATTACTCCAATTAATCCACTTTGATATTTTTGGCCTCATAAGTGTTCCATCAAATGGCAACAATAGGTATTTTTTTACCTTTATTGATGATTTTACAAGAAAGACATGACTTTATCACATGTAAAGGAAGTTTGAGGTGTTTAACCATTTTAAGGAGAATTAAACACCTTGAATGACTTGATCAGCACACATGTTGCCAATTAATTCCTTTCACTCATTTTTCTTCATGCTTCTTATTGCACACTCCTTAACCATTTGCCCATCAATGCATACCCAACTTATGTATGAATGCTATTGGGCACATTGTTGGCCCAAACCCTGGCTTGCACACAAATGTCTTATGATGCACATGAACATCTTATGATGCAATAGTTAATTTGAGGAACACATATTAGCCACATGTGACAAGCCCTTATAGTGTTGCCTAAACCTAAGCTCATATGCTAACATTGGTTAACTTTGGTGGGAAATATGCATTACCCTTGTAAAGAGTATTAAAGAATTTGGCTATTTGGTAAGAGGAGATGTTAATGTGCTTAAGTTGTCACTCTATTGCCACACAACATATTGGTGTGTTGTTGGTGCACTAATGCACACTAGTGCGACACTAGCGCATGTTGTTGCATTGCTAGCACATGCTTTTACATGAACCAATGATCCAAACGCCTTTCCCACTCGATCTCAATACTACCATACACTATTATGACACCACCACACATTGTTGTAACACATTCAATGCTTTGGCCTTCACTTATAGCTTCACTTGCCACTTATGCTATAACCTAAACATACCTTCCTTGACTTAGTTACCATGCACATTTACTCCACATTCACCTTGTTTCCCTTGACATGCCTATTCCACACCAACTCTATGCTAAGAATTAGTGCAAGGTATGACTAAATACTTGAATTTTTTCATCAATACACTTAAAGAACAAACTTATAGGCATTATTTAACTTGGTTTGCACTCTAAACCCTTGCCTTACTACCTTGCTCACAATCAGACTCATATAACATTAGCCCAAGCCTAAAGCCCTTATGCAAATAGCTCATTGATGTCTTAGTCAATCATTGGAGTACTTATTAGCCACTTGTGACAAGCCCCCAAAGCATCAGCCCAAGTCAAATTTCTACTTGACACTAATGACTTAGCCTCCCTTAGTGCAATACACATGTTCTTACCTCACTTTGCTTTACTTAGGTGTCCATACCCAAATTCTTATGCAAGAATTGGTGCAAGGTGCCACTGATTTGCTTGCATTCTTAAGCCAATAAGATTAAGTGACTAATAAACCACTGCCTCTAGTTAAAGCCAACATCTTTATTAGTAAGGTTAATAAGTAGTCTTAGGTATACTTGTTGAAATCTTTTTTCCTAGCTAGCCTTATTGTCTTGAGCATTTTTCACTTCACCAAGTACTTAACTCAACAATTCTTCTTACTTTTCCCATATGTTCGATGGTCAAAAATCTTTTCCACTTTATGTTGGAACTCCAATATAATTGTTGGGGGAGAATGTCTCACTTGTCTCTTTAGAGGCTTATCACTATCTTCTTCATGGAAAGTTTCAAAAAGCTCACATAAGAGGTCAGATGTGCATTCAACCTCTCCGATAATTAGAGTCGATAAGTAACACTGGCAACCTTCTTTACAACCACGAAGGGATCATCATACATAAGAATTAACTCCCAATGCATAGTTTTGCTGCTGATCTTCTTCCATACTTAGGAATGAATGAAATGTGATACTCATTTTTCACTATGACCTTATTCAAGGCCCTATAATCCATACATATTTATAAAGAGTCATCATGCTTCTTTCGGAACAACAGTGGGGCACTATAAAGGGCTTTAGAGGGCTGAATCAAGCCTGCAGCTATTAACTCCACAAATTGCTTCCTTAATTCGATCAATTCCATCAAACTCTTATGATAAAGGGCTTGAGTTAGAAGTTTAGAGCCCAAAACTAAATCAATTTTCTAGTTAATGGCATAAGTTTAGCTTAAAAGGCATCATGTCAACAAAGCCACTCAATAGTTCAGTAGCACTATGAGGCACCTTGGTGACAACCCCCTCCTTAATTTTGATCAATGCAACTAACAAAGTGGCCTTACCCTTTTTCAAGTCATGCTTCACCTGTATAGTAGAAAGCACGCCACTCAACTTCCCACCAATGCCAACTAAAGGAGTGATCTTGCCCATAACAAAGCAAGCATAGTTCTTATACATAATCATAAGTCCACCTAAATGAGACAGCAAAACAACTTTTGCTTGTATAGAAAGATCAACTCCTAAAATGATATCAAAGTCATCTAATGGCATAATCGTAAAGTTAAGATTGCCAACCCAATTGCCAATAGTTACCTTCATACTTGTTATTATGCCAAGCACCTTACATATTGTCAAGTTGATTATATTTATTTAGTTGCTGCTCATAGTGTTTTTCAACCTAAGTGACTCCATTCGTTTGGAAACAAAATTGTGCATGGCACCTTAGAATTCAGTTTGCCCCTATTGTCATAGGGTCAACTGTTTCACACAAATTTTTTGCCTTATAATGGCAGTAAGTAGCCCACTTAGTCTCAGCCAACTCACTCACAAGATTACAAGCAAGTAATTCGCACATAAATGCACAAGTAAAGGAAAACAAGCACATATGGGAACCTTCCCAACCTTTTATTACTTTTCCCAAAAGCATAAAGGATACAATGCCAAGTATCTCTCATACACTCCTCGTGTGTGGGCAAAACCTTGCCCACATTACCACTTGTCCTTCTGCCCAGCTTATGTGCTTCCATTGTGTTGCTAGCCTGAACCCCTGCTCATGCACCAGTCTAATGTGTTGCCATAATCAACCTATGGGGCTCCTATTAGCCAACTCATTCCTTGGATAATCTCTCAAGGGAGGCATGCACACCCTCTCTAAAGATCATTAGGGAATCTGGCTTTTTGGTAGGAGGATACATTGGAGTACTTGAGTGATCACTCCCTTAATTGGCAGCCTGCTAGCACAACCAATGATCTAACACCCTTCTCCTTTGTGCCAATACCCTAACCCACTACTCCTTGACCGTAACATGTGCATCCTTGCTTGGTGCCAACACCAAAGCCCACATTCTGCCTCTCCCAACTTTGCTGCTTTGCACGTTGACCCCCTGCAGCTACCTTATTTCCTTCAATGAGCCTGACTCACACTAACTCCATGCCAAGCATTGGCATAAGGCATTGCTAATGCTTGCATTTCTCCATCAAGGGACTTAGAGGGCTAACACCTATCCTCATGCTTTTCTTTCTTCTTGCTCTCCTTCTTCTTTTTGCCCCTGTCTTTAGGAAACTTTCCACATTAGAGTCAAAGGACTTATTGATTCTAAAATCAACCAATCCACCAACAACAACTATGGTTGAAGGCAAGTCTTTGACACCTTACCTTTATAGCTTAATTTGAACTTATGGTTAAAGACTTGATAGAAAGTTGAAGAGTTTGTCCTCATCTAACATGTTGTAGATATCAAGTATTAAGGAAATGATTTTTTTCATGTAATCTTGTACCATGCCAATATGTTTCAATTTTTAAAAATTCCTTTATAACCCAACATATGTTGCAAGGAAGAAATTAATCCTTTAAATGTTTCAAGATTTCGCACATTTCTATCTGAGGTCTACTTGTGCTTTCATCATCTTTAAACCTAGTCCACCACCACAACTTAGTGTCCTTGGTAAGGTATATGCTAGTGTCACAGACAGACCTGACTCCCACATCGAATACGAAGAGGGGGATCTTGGGTCATATAAATGTGGGTGGGTGCTACACACCCTAATAGACGCCTTTTAGGGAGAGAGTAATGGCCCCATGACAAGTTGGTATTAGAGCTAATTCATTCCAAGTGCTATGGCAGAGCCATGTTCTGATGAAGTGCTCATCACGGGTGATGACCGCAATGATCGTGGGAGGAAGGCCGATAGAGGTGCTGAAAGAAGAATCGTGCTGTTTCGAGTTCGAGGGATCCAGTAGGGGACCTAACACATTATATGACAAAGATTGAATCATTCATCATTGATGTTCAAGGTTTGGTTGATGACCAAACCCAGTCCATCAAAGGTATAGATGTCGAAAAGGAGGAGCTCGTGGTTGAGATGCAGGAGCTCAAAGTTGGCATGGGAGAATTTTGAGGAGAGTTGTTGGGGACCTTAAGACCAAAACTCCATCAATGAGATGAGTCCTTGGAGACCATGATAGCGGCTATGCACGTGGAGATAGCAGAGCTCAAGGGAAAGCTCACAGAATCGGAGGCAGTACACATGAACAAGATGATCACCATGCAAGGACCACAAACAAACACACCCAAGCCAAAGGAGTTCAGGGGCTCTCGGGTGGCCAAGGACGTGGACAACTTCCTACGGTACATGGAGCAGTACTTCCAAGCCATGGGGATCAACAACAGCCAATCACGAGTAAATACTGCATCTATGTACTTAGCTGATAGTGCTTTGTTGTGGTGGCGTTGTCGATCAGACGATAGGTGTGGAGATCCGATCATGACCTGGGATAAGTTCATCAAGGAGTTCCAAAGGAACCACTATCCCGCATATGCAGAGGAAGAAGCTTGTGACGAGTTAAAGCGCCTTGCGCAGAGGGGTGCAGTACATGATTATGTGAAGCAATTTTTGTAGTTGCTACTCCAAATCCCTTCAATGAATGAGACAGAGGTGTACCAGCAATTCATGAGTGGTCTTAAGTCATGGACCAAATAGGAGCTGAAGCGGTTCCAAGTGGGAGACCTTACAATGGCCATTACAGTGGCTGAATCTCTCATAAAATACAGGACACCTTCCACCTCTCAGTCAAACTCTGGTCCAAAGGATAAGGCCAATGGTGGGGGAGATCAAGGCAGATTCAGTAATCCAAATGGAGGTAGACCACAGGCTAGCCCTTCAAAGGCTCATATAGAATCCAATAATGGAAGACACAGGAAGGTATGCACTTAATGCTTCTTTTGTGATGGTCCACATATGGTGCGAGATTGTCTGAACAAGGCCAAGTTGGCTGCCCTCTGCAAAGAAGATGAGCCAAAAGAGGAGGCATGATTAGGTTTACTGTGGATCCTCAGCTTAATCAAGTCCAAAAAGGTGAAGGAGCCAAAAGAACTTATGTTTGTAAATGTGAAGATCAAAGAAACCACGATGAGTGCTCTTGTGGGTACTGGGGCATCTGATCTCTTCATATCAGAAGAAGCTGCCAAGAAACTTAACCTTCAAGTTGAGAAAGGAGCTGGGTGGCTCAAGACTATCAACTCCCAGGAAGTCCTTGCCGTTGGGGTTGCTAAGGACGTAGAGCTGCAGATTGGGCAATGGAGAAGTCAGGAGACCCTTGAGGTAATACCTCTTGATGATTATGACTTTGTTATTGGGTTGAAATTTCTGGACAGGATTTCCATGCAGTTATATTGCCCTTTCTCGGGTGTCTTTGTGTGCTGGACAAACGGTGCCAATGTGTGATTCTGGTCCATTATAAGTCAGACCATGATCAGAAGATGATTTCAGCAATGCAACTTACCAAGGGAGCGAAGAAGGGTGAGGTGACCATCCTAACAACCTTGAAAACCAAGGACAACAAGAGCAAAGGGAGTGAAGTCCCAACAGAAGTAAGCCAAGTCCTCGATTCATTCAAGGACGTGATGCCTCCTGAGTTGCCCAAGAAGATTCCACCTGGTAGAGAAGTGGATCATCAAATTGAGCTAGTGCCTGACGCTTGACCACCCGCCATGGCACCATATCACAAGGCACCCCCTGAATTGGAAGAATTGAGGAAACAACTGAAGGAGCTGCTCAATGCAAGGTACATTCAGCCATTTAAGGCTTCATTCAATATGCCTATCCTATTCTAGAAGAAGCATGATGGGTCACTTTAGATGTGCATAGATTATCGTGCATTGAACAAATTAACCATCAAGAACAAGTACTTGATCCCACTCATTGCAGATCTCTTCGATCAGCTTGGAGGAGCACGGTGGTTCATCAAGTTTGATCTTTGGTCAGGTTACTATCAAGTTCTAAATTGCCAAAGGGGATGAGCTAAAGACAGCATGTGTGCCGTGTTATGGTTCATACAAGTTCCTCGTCATGCCATTTGGCCTAACCAATGCTCCAGCTACATTCTGCACTCTTATGAATAAGGTATTGCACCCATTCCTAGATCAGTTTGTAGTGGTTTACCTTGACGATATTGTGGTGTATAGTCGGACACTCGAGGAGCACATCGAGGACCTTAGACATGTTTTCCAAGTCTTGTGTGAAAATGACTTATATGTCAAGGGCAAGAAATGTGCCTTTGCACCAAAGGAAGTGTCATTTCTAGGGCATATTGTTGGGGGTGGACAAGTACATATGGAGGCAGCAAAGATCCAAGTCATCATTAAATGGGAGCCACCGATGAAAGTGATGGAGTTGAGATCATTCCTTGGCCTCACCAACTACTACCGGCGTTTCATTTGGAACTACTCAAACATCACCGTGCCACTCATGGATATGCTGAAGAAGGAGAAACCATGAGAATGGATGGATCAATGCCATAAGGTATTTAATTGATTAAAGTAAGTCATGACCGAGGAGTTAGTGTTGGTGTTGCCCGATCCCACTAAGCCTTTTGAGTTAGAGACTGATGCATCAGATTTTGCTATTAGTGGTGTTCTTATGCAAGAAGGACATCCAGTGGCATATAAGTCGTGGAAGTTGAATGATACCGAGCGGCAATATACTGTTTAAGAGAAGGAGATGACTGCAGTGGAGGCATTATCTCCTGGGGTCTAAGTTCATTGTAAGGATGGACAATGGGGCCATGAGTTATTTTCAGACCCAAAGAAAGCTAAGTCCGAAGCAAGCTCAGTGGCAAGATTTTCTAGCAGAGTTCAACTATGTGATAGAGTACCAGACGGGGAAGGCTAACTTCGTAGCTGATGCCCTTAGCCTGAAAATGGAGCTGGCAAACACAGTGAGTTGACCTAGCTGTCCATGGATCGACCGCATCAAGGAAGGGCTCAAACATGATTAGAAGGCTCAAGCCCTCATTGGATATGCACAAGAGGGCAAGACTCAATGGTTTTGGTACGAAGATGATCTTTTTTACACAAAAGGGCGATGACTATATGTCCCACTCTATGGGAAGTTAAGGAAAGAGGTGTTGCGCTAGTGCCATAATTTGAAGTGGGCAGGTCATCTAGGGATCTACTGCACCTTAGCCCTCGTTAAAGACCAATACTACTGGCCTCAAATGTAGAATGACGTTAAAGCCTTTGTAAAGACCTGTCTTGTTTGCCAATAAGACAAACTTGAACAACGTCTATTGCTAGGACTGTTAAAGCCATTTCCTATCCCAACTCATCCATGTAAGAGTGTTTCCATGGACTTTATAGTAAACTTGCCTAAGTCTGAAGGATGTCGGACTCTTATGGTCGTGGTGGATAGATTCTCCAAGTATGCAACATTTGTGCCAGCAATAAAGGATTGCCCAGCTAAGGAGGCAGCGAAGCTATTCATGAAGCACGTGGTCAAGTACTGGGGAGTCCCACAAATGATTATGGGTGATTATGACCCTCGATTCATAGGGCATTTCTGGTTTGAATTGTTCAAGCTACTGGGGTCAAAGTTGAATCTGTCTACAAGCCTACACCCCTAAACTAACAGTCAAACCAAGCAGGTCAATGCACTCTTAGAGATTTATCTTCGACACTATGTGAGCACAATGCAAACAAATTGGGCAAAGTTGATCAGCATAACCCAATTCACCTACAATTTACAGTGAAGTGAATCTATTGACTAGAGTCCATTCAAGATCATGAATGGCCAACAACCACAAACTCCAAGTGCAATTGCATCTAGCTATCAGGGAAATAGCTAACCTACATACAAGTTAAACAAGGATTGGCAAGAACAAGGAGATTTGGCAAGGGTGTGTCTACATAAAGCCTCCAAATGCATGAAGAAGTGAGCTAACAAAGAGCAACGACATATGGAGTTCCAAGTCAGGGACTTGGTGTTAGCCAAACTACACATCATTCTTTGGTACAAGGATGTGCACAAGGGGTTGATTCGTTGCTACAAAGGGCCATTTTGAGTGATACAACAAAATTAAATATACATCCAGTTTTCCTTGTGAGTATGCTTAAACCTTACCATGTAGACAGGGAAGATCTAAATCAAGGAGAGTCACAGTGAGTACCACTTGGAGCGAAAACTTCATATGATTGAGAAGTTGAATCCATAATGGTAGATCAGTCATATGAAAGCAATATTATACACAGAGGCATAAATACTTTATCCATTGGAAGGATCTTTTAGAAAGTGAAGTAAGTTGGAGGGGGCCCAAGATCCCCCTTTTCCTATCCAATGTGGGAGTTAAGTCCATACATCACATTCTCCCCAACCAAATCCATCTACACCCTCATTAACAATTGGGACCTCCCCCTACCTACTCCTTCCATATGGAGTGCTTAGTGAAAAACATCAAAGTTGGGTTTGGGTCGGCTCTGATGTTACCTATCATGGGGTCATTACTTTCTCCCTAAAAGGCAACTTACTAAGGTGAGCAGCACTCACGTTTATATGACCTAAGATCCCCCTCTCTCTATCCAATATGGGAGTCGGGTCCGTCTGTGACATTCTTCCCCACCGAATTTATCAATGCCCCAACCCAAAATTGGGGTCTCCCCCTACCTACTCCTTCCATATGGAATGCTTAACAAGAGGCACCAAAGTCAAGGTTGTGTCAAGTCTGATACCACTTGTCATGGAGCCATTACTCTCTCCCTAAAAGGCAGCCTATTAGGGTATGTAGCACCCACATATATATGGCCCAAGATCCCTTCTTCCTATCAGATGTGGGAGTCGGGTTCATCTGTGATATTCTCCCCCACCAAATCCACCAAATCCATTGACACCCTCGGTGAGAATCGAGGCCTCCCCCTACCTACTCCTTCCACATAGAGCACTTAGTAAGAAACATTAGAGTCAGAGTTAGGTTGGCTTTAATATCACTTGTCATAGGGCTATTACACTCTCTTTAAATGGCAGCCTATCAAGGTGTGTAGTGCCCACATTTATTTGGCCTAAGATTCCCCCACTTCCTATCTGATGTGGCAATTGAGTCCGACCATGACATTTTTTGCCCACCGAAATGATCAACACCCTCATTGAGAATCAGTGTCTCCCCCTGCCTACTCCTTCCACATTGAGCACTTAACAAAAGACACTAGAGTTGAGGTTGAGTTGGCTATAATACCACTTGCCATAGGGTCGTTACTCTTTTTCTAAACGGTAACCTATTAAAGTGTGTAGCACCTATGTATATATGACCCAAGATCCCTTTTTCCTATCTGATATGGGCTTTGGGTTCGTTAGTGACATTCTTCCCCACCAAATCCATCAACATCCTTGACGAGAATCAAGACCTCCTGCCTACTCCTTCCACATGAAGCATTTGGCAGGGGTTTCCCCTTACTTACTCATTCCACATAGAGCACTTGGTAGGGGCCTCCCCCTGCCTACTTTTTTTACATGGAGCACTTCACAGTAGCCACTGGAGTTGGGGTTGGATCAACTCTGATACCACTTGTTATGGGGCCATTACTCTCTCCCTAAAAGGCAGTCTATCAGGGTATGTAGCATATATGTTTATATGACCCAAGATCCCCTACTTTTTATCTTATGTGGGAGTCGAGTCCATCTGTGGCATTCTCCCCCACTGAATCAATCAACGCCCTTGTCGAGAATTGGTGCCCTTCTGCCTACTCTTTCCACATTAAGCGCTTAACGGAAGACACTAGAGTCAGGGTAAAGTTAACTCTAATACCACTTATTATGGGGTCATTACTCTCTCTCTAAAAGGTAGTTTATTAAAGTGTGTAGTACCCACGTATATATGACCCAAGATCCCCTCTTCCTATCTGATGTAGGAGTCAATTCCACCCGTGACATTCTACCCTACCGAATTCATTGACGTCCTCACTAAGAATCGAGGACTCCTCTTATCTAGTCCTTCCACATTAAGTGCTTGGTGGGGGCCTCCCCCTACCTTCTCCCTTTACCTGAAGTGCTTGGTGGTAGCCACTAGAGTAAGGATCAGATTGGCTCTGATACCACTTGTCATGGAACCATTACTCTATCCTTAAAAGGTAGTCTATTAGGGTGTGTAGGGCTCACATATATATGGCCGAGATCCCCTTTTCTTATCTGATGTGAGAGTCGAGACCGTTTGTCACATTCTTCCTTACCGAATCCATCAATGCTTTCGTTAAGAATCGAGGCCTCCCCCTGCTTACTCCTTCCACATGGAGCGCTTGGTAAGAGACAAGTGGTATCAAAGTCAGGTCTGTCTATGACATTCTGCCCCACCAAATCCATTGATGTCCTCATCTAGAATTAGAATCTCCCCTTACCTACTCCTTCCACATGGAGCGTTTCGTGGGAGACACCTAAGTCGAGGTTGAGTTGGCTCATCGATATCCTCATCGAGAATCAGGGCCTCCTCCTGCCTACTCCTTCCACATGGAGACTTTAGTGGGAGAATCCGGAGTTAGGGTCAAGTCGGCTCTGATACGACTTGTCACAGGGCCAGTACTCTTTTCCTAAAAGGCAGTGTATTAGGGTGTGTAACGTCCATGTATATATAGCCTAATATCCTCTTTTCCTATCTGATGTGAGAGTCACGTCTGTCCGTGACATTCTTCCCCATTATATCCATTTACGTCCTCATCAAGAATCAAGGCCTCCCCTGTTTAGTCCTTCCATATTGGGCGTTTGGCAGTAAAGATTAGGTTTGGGGTTGAGTCGGCTCATCGATGCCCTCGTCAAGAATTAGGACATCCCCCTGCTTATTGCATCCACATAGAGCACTTGGTGGGAAACACCAAATTTGGGGTTAGGTCTGCACTGATACCACTTGTCATGGCGCCATTAACCTCTCTTTAAAAGGTAGCCTATTAGGATGTGCAACACTCACGTATATATGGACCCAAGATCCCTTCTTCCTATCCAATGTGGGAGTTAGGTCTGTTTGTGACATTCTCCCCATCAAATTTTATCGATGTCCTCGTAAAAAATCAGGACCTCCCCCTACTTACTCCTTTCATATTAAGCGCTTGGTGGGAAACATCGAATTTGGGGTTAGGTTGACTCTGATACCATTTGTCATAAGGTCATTACTCTTTCCTTAAAAGACAACCTATCAAGGTGTGTATTGCTCACATTTATATGGCCTAAGATCCCCCACCTCGTATCCAATGTGAGAGTCGGGTCTGTCTATGACATTGTCCCCCTTTGAATTGATTAATGCCCTCATTAAGAATTGGTGCCTCCCCCTGCCTACTCCTTTAATATTTAGTGCTTGGTCGGAGATACCAGAGTTCGGGTTGGGTTTGCTCTGATACCATTTGTCACAAGGTCATTACTCTCTTCCTAAAAGGTAGTCTATTAAGGTGTGTAGCACCCAAGATTATATGGCCCAAGATCCCATCTTTCTATCAGATGTAGGAGTTGGGTTTGTCTGTGACATTCTCCCCCACCAAATCCATCGACGCCCTTATCAAGAATCGGGGCCTCCCTCTACCTACTCCTTCCATATGAAGCACTTGGCAGGAAACACCAGAGTTAAGGTCGAGTGGGCTCATCGACGCCCTCATTGAGAATCGAGGCCTCCCTTTACTTACTCCTTCCATATTTAGCGCTTGGAGGGAGACATCAAATTCAGGGTTGAGTCAACTCTAATACCACTTTTCACAAGGTCATTACTTTCTCCTTAAAAAGCAACCTATTAGGGTGTGCAGAGCCCATATTTATTAGCCCAAGATGCCCCACTTCTTATCTGATGTGGAGTCGAGTCCATTCGTGACATTCTCCCCCACTAAATTGATCAATGTCCTCATCAAGAATTGGTTTCACCCCCTACCTACCCCTTCCACTTGTCATAGGGTCATTACTCTCTTCCTAAAAGGTAGCTTATTAAGGTGTGCAACACCCACATATATATGGACCAAGATCCCCTTTTCCTATCTAATATGGGAGTTGGGTCCATCCGTGATATTCTCCCCCACTGAATCCATGACACTCTCATCAAGAATTGGGGCTTCCCCCTGCCTATTCCTTCCACATGGATCGCTTGGCAAGAGACACTAGAGTCCGGGTCAATTGGGCTTATTGACGCCTTCGTTAAGCGCTTCAAGCGAGACACCGAATTTGGGGTTAGGTCGGCTTTGATGCCACTTTTCACAAGGTCATTACTCTCTTTAAAAGGTAGCCTGTCAAAGTGTGTAATACTCACATTTATATGGCCTAAGATCTCTCACTTCTTATCCGATGTGCGAGTCAAGTCCGTTCGTGACATTCTCCCCCACTGAATTAATGGATACCTTTGTTGAAAATCGATGCCTCCCCTTGCCTACTTCTTCCACATTGAGCGATTGGTAGGAGATATCAGAGTTGGGATTGAGTTGGCTCTGATACCACTTGTAACAAGACCATTACTTTCTTCCTAAAAAGTAGTCTATTAGGGTATGCAACACCTAAATTTATATGGCCCAAGATCCCTTCTTCCTATCTAATGTGGAAGTCAAGTCTGTTTGTGACATTTTCTCTTATTGAATCCATCAACGTCCTCGTCCAAAATATGGGCCTCCCCTTGCCTACTCCTTCCACATTGAGTGTTTAGCGGTAGTCATCGGCGTCAGGGTCAGTTAGCTATAGTACCACTTGTAATGGGGCCATTACTCTCTCCCTAAAAGGCAGCCTATTATAATGTGCAGCACCTATATATATGGCCTAAAATCCTATCTTCCTATGTAATGTGGGAGTTGGGTCCGTATATGACATTCTTCCCCATCGAATCTATCGACACCCTCATCGAGAATTGAGGCCTCCCCTTACCTACTCCTTTCACATGGAACGCTTAGCAGGAGACACTAGAGTTAGGGTTGGGTGGGCTCATTGACACCTTCATTAAGAATCGAGGCCTCCTCCTGCCTACTCCTTCCATATTGAGTGCTTGGAAGGAGACATCAAATTTAGAGTTGGGTTAACTCTAATACCACTTTTCACTGGGTCATTCTCTCTCCTTAAAAGGTAAACTATCAGGGCGTGTAATGCTCACATTTATATGGCTCAAGATCCCCCACTTTTTATCCAATGTAGGAGTTAGGTCTGTCTGTGACATTCTCCCTCACCGAATTGATCAATGCCGTCACCGAGAATCAGTGTCACCCCCTGCCTACTCCATCCACTTTTCACAAGGCCACTACTATCTTCCTAAAAGGTAGCCTATTAAGGTGTATAGTACCTAACTTTATATAGCCCAAGATCCCCTCTTCCTATCCGATGTGGGAGTCAAGTTCGACTGTGACATTCTCCCTTATTGAATCCATCATCTTCATCGAGAATCGAGGCCTCCCCCTGCCTATTCCTTCCACATGGATCGCTTGGCGAGAGACACCAGAGTCAAGGTCAGTTGGGCTCATCTACTCCGTTGTTAAGAATCGAGGCCTCCCTCTATTTACTCCTTTCACATTGAGTGCTTAGAGGGAGACATCGGATTTAGGGTCGGCTCGGCTTTGATACCACTTTACACAGGGTCATTACTCTCTCCTTAAAAGGTAGCTTATCAAGGTGCATAATGCCCATAATTATATAGCTCAAGATCCCCCACTTCTTATCCAATGTGGGAATTGGGTCTGTTCATGACATTCCCTTCTACCGAATTGATGGATACCCTTGTAAAAAATCGGTGCCTCCCCTTGCCTACTCCTTGTACATTGAGCATTTGGCAGGAGACACTAAAGTCGGGGTTGGGTTGACTCTGATACCACTTATCACAAGGTCATTACTCTCTTCTTAAAAGGTAGTTTATTAGGGTGTGTAACACCTAGGTTTATATGGCCCAAGATCCCCTCTTCCTATCCGATGTGTGAATTAGGTCCGTCCATGACATTCTCCCTTATTGAATCCATTGACATCCTTATTGAGAATCAAGGCCTTCCCCTACCTACTCCTTCCACATGAAGCACTTAGCAGTAGCCATCGGAGTTAGGGTCAATTAGTTCTGGTACCACTTGTCATGGGGTCATTACTCTCTCCTTAAAAGGTAGCCTATTAAGGTGTACAACGCCCACGTATATATGGCCCAAGATCCCCCTTCCTATCTAATGTGAAAGTTAAGTCCGTCCGTGATATTCTCCCCCACCGAATCTATCGATGCCTTGATCAAGAATTGAGGCCTCCCTTTGCCTACTTTTTCCACATGGAGCGCTTGGTAGGAGACATCGGAGTCGGGGTTGGGTGGGCTCATTGACGCCCTCGTCAAGAATCAAAGTCTCTCCCTACCTACTCCTTCCACATTGAGCACTTAGAGAGAGACACCAGATTTGGGGTCGGGTTGGCTCTAATATCACTTTTCACAAGGCTATTTCTCTTTTCTTAAAAGGCAGCCTATTAAGGTGTGCAATACCCATATTTATATACCCCAAGATCCCTCACTTTTTATCCAATGTGGGAGTCAGGTCCGTCCGTGACTTTCTCCCCCATTGAATTGATTGATGCCCTTGTCAAAAATTGATGCCTCCCCTTGCCTACTCCTTCCATATTGAGTGCTTGGCAAGAAACACTAAAGTTAGGGTTGGGTTAGCTCTAGTACTACTTGTTACAAGGTCATTATTTTCTTCCTAAAAGGTAATTTATTAGGAGTGGGAGTCGGGTTTGTCCATGACATTCTCCCCTATCAAATTTATCGATGTCTTCATCAAGAATTGAGGCCTCCCCCTGTTTACTTCTTCCACATGAAGTGCTTGGCAGTAGCCATCGGAGTCGGGGTCAGGTCGGCTCTAGTACCACTTATCATGGGTCATTACTATCTCCCTAAAAGATAACCTATAAGGGTATGCAGTGCCTATATATATATGGCCCAAGATCCCCTCTTACTATCTGATGTAGGAGTCAGGTCTGTTTGTGATGTTCTCCCTCACCAAATCCATCGACACCCTTGTCAAGAATCAGGGCCTCCCTTTGCCTACTTCTTCCATATAGAGCACTTAACGAGAGACACCGGAGTCAGGGTTGGGTCAACTTATCAATGCCCTCATCGAGAATCAGAGCCTTTTCCTACCTACTCCTTTCACATGGAGCATTTGGCAAGAGACACCAAAGTCGAGGTCAGGTTGGCTTTAATATCACTTGTCACAGGGCTTTTACTCTCTCCCTAAAAGGTAGCCTATTAAGGTGTGCAGCACCCATATTTATATGGCCTAAGATCCCCCTCTTCCTTTCCAATGTGGGAGTCGGGTTCATTCGTGACATTCTCCCCCACTGAATCCATCGATGCCTTCATCGAGAATCGGGACCTCCCTCTACCTACTTCTTTCACATGGAGCACTTGGCAGGAGACATCGGAGTCATGGTTGAGTCAGCTCTAATACCACTTGTCACGGGGCCATTACTCTCTCCCTAAAAAGGTAGGCTGTGAGATTGTGTAGTACCCATATTTATATGACCTAAGATCTCCCGCTTCCTATCCAATGTGGGAGTCGGGTTGTACTTTTAAACCAACCCATTGCTCTCACACCCAATTTATAAGTGAAATATACTTACAAAGTTAATCTCTAAAAAGGTTTTTGTGAGTTGAGTGTGAGAAGGCTGCTTAGGAAGTATTCTCAAGGCCACACGAGTTAGAAGCAATAAATCCATAAGCCCGTGACACTAGTAAGCATCACCTTCTCCTTCTCTAACACTTAGGTAGCCATGAAGTATTGCTTTATGTCTCATAATAAATTTTCAATCACCTTAACATAACATTCTCCCTCTAAGGCTTTAGGCTCTAACACCTTCATTTATCTAAAGGTATTAGTAGCCACACTTGGTTGCCTATTACCTTCTTGGGGAAAATAACATCTTACTGTACATCACCAAAGTGATTAATTTATGCAAAATCAAAACTATCACAAGGAGATTGCAAAAGTTGTACAGATTTTTCCAACTGTTTAAGTCTTGCCAAAACCAAGAGAGCTTGCTTGTGAAGAACATCACTAAGAACCTCTTTGATCTTAATCACCTACTCCTACATCACATCAAGACTCAATCCACTAACCATAGATCAAGTTTTGGTGCTCTAATACCCGATGTCACAGGGCCAATCCTTTCACTCAAATTTTTGACCTTATGATGACATAAAGTTACACTTAACTTTAACCACTTTCGCATACACAAGGCACAAGCACTCTTACAAGAATCACTTCCCAACCTTTATTACTTTGCTCCTAAAGTAAAAAGGATTTGCTAAAGGCTTCACACTAGTATTTCTCTCCACAATTTTGTATGGAGCCTTGGTTGCCACTATATATATATATATATCTATAAAGAGAGAGAGAGAGTTGTAGTTGACACCCCTAACTATCTAAAGACATGCATAACTTGGCTATTAAGCCAATCATGTACAGTAAGGATCCCCTCTCTCAGAACCACTCACTCATTTCCTTGGTTAAAACATGTAATGTTAAAGGAGAGTTGGACACCTCATTAAGACCTTGATTAGCCACTCTCTTTTTGCTGCCCATGTTCTTCTTCTCTTAAGGAGACCATCCTAATGAATCACTTTTAATAAGGCTTTAACTTACTTGTCATTTCTACCACCAATGCCTATGTTTTGGTGTAGTACAACAACCATGATCTCCATATTTCATAAGATATAGAGGTACTATCTAACTTGGTACACTCTAAGCCCTTACCTTGCTAGCCTACCCATAGTCAGACTCGTATAATGTCAGCCCAAACATGAAGCCCATGTGTCAAGGGCCCATTGATGTCATAGGCAATCCTCAAAGCACTTATTAGTCACTTGCGACAAGATGCCTCTTAGTCTTAGCCAAACTTGCACTCAAGAACATAAACAAAGTGTTTTCACAATAGCATAAAAGTAGGGTGATAGACACAACACATGAAAAAACCTTCCTAACCTTTATTACTTTTCACAAAAAGTCTAAAAATGGATACAATGTTAGGCCCTCAAGTCTTTTCCACACCTTTCACTCTCTTCTCTTTAGTGGTAAATCCTTGGTTGCCTACACCTATTTATAAATTTTGTAGTTGATACCCCTAACTACTTAGATTTGCATGAATTGACTGCCAAGCCAATCATGCCTTAGTGGATTACATGCTTTTATAGCTTAATGGCCTTGGAAAGTATCCCACTTCCCTATTTCTAAGCCCCATGTTCATGTGCCTTATATAACACTCTTTAGCTTATATTCTTCTATTTGCATGACACATTCTACCGACTCCAAGTTGCCCACAAATGTTCCCACATTTTTTATTGACAACCACTCTATATTATGCTATGTTTAAGGAGAATCAAGTACCTTAAATGACTTGATCAGCACACATGTTAGCCATTAGTCAAATACCCACATTATTAAGAAGAACCTCTTATGATCTCTTTATTTTTATAGGACTTGAGGTCATGCTTGCTTGTTGCACACTCCCACACTGTCAGCTCAATGATGCATGCCTAACACATGTGTGTAGGCTACCTTGAACATTGTTGGCTTAGAACCTAACTTGTACGCCAACATCTTGTGATATCATAACAAATTCATGGAACACATATTAGCAAATTTTCCTTATAGTTGTATAATGTTAATACTGACCTACATCCATGTACCAATGTTGGCTAACTCTCATATGAGGTAGGCATAACTCCATTTAAGAGCATTAGAGAATTTGACCATTTAGTATGAGAAGACATTAATATGTCTAAGTAGTCACACAATTGCTAGCAACATGTTGGTGCACATTACAACACCAACCAATGACCCAAACATCATTCCTACTTAACGTCAATGCTACCACACGCTACTACAACAAGAACATATGTTGTTGTAATGACACCCATGCTTCAACCTCTAACTCATAACTCGTTTGATGCCAATGTCATAGCTTAAACCTAGCCTCCCCTAACTTTTTACCATGCATGCTAACTCCATATTCACCTTATTTCCCTTAACATATCCATCCTACGCCAACTCTATGCCAAGCATTAGTGCAAGGTGCTACCAAATGCTTGCATTTTGAAGTCAAGAGACATAGAAGGCTAATAGTATGTGTCTTAAGGCCAATCCTTTCACTTGAAATGATGACTTTGTGATGGCACTAAGTTGCAGTTGGTATCATCCACTTTAGCATAAATAAGGCATAAGCACTCTAATAAAGATCATTTCCCAACCTTTATTACTTTCCTCACAAAGTACAAAGGATTGGCTAAATGTCTCACACAAGTGTTTCTTTTAATAATTTCATATGAAGCCTTGATTGTCACTATACATATATATATAGAGAGAATTGTAGTTGACACCTTTAACTACCTAGGGACATGTATGATTAGGCTATCAAGGCAATTATGTATAGTAAGGATCCCATCTCTTAGTAACACTCACTTATTTCCTTGGAGAGAACATGCAACTATGTTAAAGTAGAGCTTGACACCTTATTAGGACCATGATAACCCACCTTATTAGGAGAGCATGCTAAGGTATCACTTCAAATAAGGCTCTAACTCGCATGCCACTTTCACCTCCAACATTTATGCCAATATTTTGGTGTTGTACAACACCAATGATCATTGTATTTCATGGAGTTTGGGGGTACATTTTAAATTGGTCCATACTTCAAGCTTTTGCCTTGCTAGCATACCTACAATCAAGCTCGTACAATGTTAACTCAAGCTCAAAGTTGATGCATTAATGGCTTATTGATGTCATAATCAATCCTTAGAGTACTTGTTAGCCACTTGCACAAGTCCACACCTAAATCCTCATGTGCTACTATATACATGTTCTTGCCTCACTTGCTTACTTGGATGCATATACCTAAATCCTCATGCAAAATTAGTGCAAGATGCCAATAATTTGCTTGTATTCTTAAGCTAATGAGTTTAAAAGACTAATAGTAGGCCTTTATCCTACCATCAAAAGTTGATAGGCAAAAATTTGAATGATGCATCGCCAACACGTTAATCATGCGATTTGTCAAGCTATTATAAATCATCAAAGCAATGAGTAGAGCCCATGTTGACTTTTTATCTAATGAATGCATCCTCTCCAAAATTCAGGGTTTCTTACATGTATTAGCTCTATAATTACTATGGTTATCCAAGTAGTAGGTATGACCAAATAAACAATAACTAATTTGATAAGTCTTTGTTGTTTCATAGTCTAAATTAATTCATATTTACAAATGCATGACTTAATCTTTGAGAAAATTGTATGACTATTGGTAGGATTAACCAAGTAGTATTCATTCACAATGTCGATCACCACTTGCATGACCCCACTCCAACCAAAAGGTTGGGATCAAGGACCAAAGTGGACATAACAGTCATGCTATCAAGGGACAAAACTCTTTATAAGGAAAGATAGAGGGGAACTAAAGTTCCCCTACTTGTGTAACATTATGTATCTATATTTGAGAGCAGGGCTGATAAGCTATTCACCAAACCTATCATAATCGATGTTGTAAGGAACATAGACATAGATTTGTGGTTTGCCCTGCACCCCTAAGAAAGTGGAAAGTTGGATTATCTTTTAGCGAGTTAAAATTAAGTAGTTGATCCTATAGAGTACTCTAGGAAAAAGGATGAGAATGGAAAGTATTTTAAGGAATACAACAAATAGTGTGTTGTAGATAGTTGCACTTTGTCTTTGGTT
>JAHOYR010005805.1:0-10402 GCA_023213295.1 Bruguiera hainesii | reverse complement strand
AAGCATAAAGAAGACTTAATCCAATCATAAAAGAGGTTGTGAGAAAAGAAATCATTAAATGGCTTGAAAATGACATTATTTACCCTATCTCAGATATTACTTGGTTAAATGTAGTGCAATGTGTGCCAAAAAAAGACATTATTTATCATTAAATCATTCAAGGCATCAGTCTTTCACTTTATATACACAAGATTTTGTTAAAAAAGACTTTAATCCTACAATTGAAGCATAAAGAAGACTTAATCCAATCAAGAAAGAGGTTGTGAAAAAAGAAATCATTAAATGGCTTGAAAATGACATTATTTATCCTATCTCAGATATTACTTGGTAAAGTGTAGTGCAATGTGTGCCAAAAAAAGACATTATTTATTATTAAATCATTCAAGGTATCAGTCTTTCACTTTGTATACACAAGATTTTGTTAAAAAAGACTTTAATCCTATAATTGAAGCATAAAGAAGACTTAATCCAATCATGAAAGAGGTTGTGAAAAAAGAAATCATTAAATGGCTTGAAAATGACATTATTTATTCTATCTCAAATAGTGTTTTGGTGAGTGTTGTGTAATGTGTGCCATAAAATGGTGGTATAACTATAGGGAAAAATGAAAATAATGAACTTATCCCTCCTTGAACCATCATTGGATGGAGGATTTGCATGCATTACTGCAAGATCAATAAAGCCAACAGAAAGCACTTCTTCCCCTTCCCGGTTATAAACCAAATGTTAGAGCAGTTGGTAGGACATAAGTATTCTTGATAGTTTCTACGGATACAATCAGATTGTTATCACTGTAAAAGATCATGGGAAGATGACCTTCATTTGTCATTATGCGTTTTGGGTTAGGTGTGCTTTAAGTTAGGTTGCAGGTAAAAGAGCAGAGCATGTTGTTAGTGGAGAAAGTAAAGAAATTGTCTATCCATTTTGTTGTTGCTCTGTCATGTTGCATTTTTCGGACATCAAACTCCCTTTGTTTTTGGAGGTCTTGTGCCTTTGCCTCGATAGAGTTCACATAATTTGGATAAATTATTCACGTAAATGAAAATTTCTTTCTTTTTTTTTTATTAAAATGGATATGCTTGTAAGATAAATTAAGAAAAGGCTTTCAAACATAAAAGTATTTTCCAATACAAGATTACATAAAAGTTCATGTGAATATATATATATATTCCAACAAAAATACAAGTTCATGTGGATATTGTTGCGATGGGTTCCTAAGATGGGGATTTCAATAAATGTGGAGGAAAATGTCACATTTGATGATTTCAAATGTGAAAAATAGTCAGGGTGTTTATTGTATTGTCAGTGAGATGAATTTGAAGTCACCACCAATCATTTTAGGTGTGATTAGAATATTATGAGTGACTTAATCAGCTTTACATGGATTTTTCAGGATTTAGGAGCATAATTATGCTTGGTTGAGATTGTAACTAACTCAAACATGTATCACATGTAACAATATAGTTGTTCACTGACTTGTCCTTTTATACTTCTCTTATCAAGGCATACACACTGAGGCTTTAATGAGTTTGGATAAGTAGTAAAAAGAGAAACTTTTTTAGAAGTTTTGAAAGAGATTTAGATTTTTTTATGATCTTGTGCATTTAAAAAAATTGAAAGTTTTTGGAAATTTTTTTTGAAAAGATTTAGATTTTTTTTACTATAGTCTTGCATATCAAAAAATAAAATGCAATATTTTTTGAAGAAAATTAAAAAGGGTTCAAATTTTTTTTAGGGTCACCATCTACATTGAAAAATAAAATGAAATTTTTTGGAAAATATTTTGAAAGAATTTAGATACCTTTTATAGTGTTCTAGCCTATCAAAAAATAAAATGAGATATATTTGGTTATTTTGAAAGGACTATTGACATCATTTTTTATATGTGGGCTCACCTAATATGTCTAAAATGACACCTTCAATGGAAGCTTTGCATCCCTTTTTCTTCTTTTTTTTTTTTCTTTTTTGTTTCCTTTTTTTCTCTGTTTTTTTTTTTCTTTTCTTTCATTTCCTTTTTCTTTCTTTTCTTTTTTGGCAAAGCCCTTATCTCCCTTTTTCTCATTTTCTTTGTCCAAAACTACTCTCGCTCTCTTTCTATGCCACCTCCTTCTTTAGCCATTTTCTCTCTTTTTGTGCTTTAAGACTCCTTAAACATGAGTCTTAATCATCATTTATTATGTGAGAACCTAGATTTGACTCTAAAAGTCAAGATTTTTGCTGAGTGTTTAGGTTGACTAGTGTTAGTTTCATGCAACATCAATAACTAACAATGGTGTGTGCTTCAATGAAACAATAACTAACTTTTTGTTTTTCCTTGATTTATGTATCCCCTAGCCTTTTCTTGACATATGTCCTTCAATAATGTGTAGATCAATGACTAATGGTTGTAGTAATGATGCCTCTTTCACTTTTTAGGGACATCATTGGCTACTAACAATGATGTTAGTAAGTCTTTAGGGGGAAATACCCACCATAAGGTACTTTTTCTACTTCTTTTATCACTTTCATTTTGATTTCTTATTTTACAACTAATTATTGTGTATTATGCAAGAAAAAAAAAACAAAAAATAAGGAAAAATCAACATAGTGGTAACCTGTGTTTATTATTTTAATGTGAGGGGACTCTTGTTAATCTTTTTCTTAAAGGACAAAGACAACAATGCTTAAGATATATCTCTCTTTTTGGCCAATTTTTGGGTGTATGATTGTATGTGTGCTTGTTGTAGCTTTTTGGTACTAGATGTACTATTTTTACTTTGTTTATGGATATGTTTGCGTTTGTTGCTTTTGGTTATTTTATGCCAAATATATTATGGCAAATTGTGTTTAATAGTTACTAATAACAATATTAATGGGTGAAATAGTGTTTTTGATTAGATATTTGACCATTAATACTTGAATTTATTTTTGTTTTCTTAATAAAGTTGTGGTTTTAAACTTATCTTAAATCATTTATTCGAGTGATTATGTTTTTTAAATTATTTCTTAGCTTCTTTTACTATAGTGAATGCACTATATCGCCTCTTAGAAGCTTAAACTTGAGCTAAATAAGTTCATTTTTTGTTTTTTTTTTTTGCTTTAATTGAAAGTATTAAGTGCAATAGCCAATAATAATAGAAGAAAACATCAAAAGAGGCTTATTATCTTGTTGTGAGTATTTTTATTTCCACCATTGAGATGTATAAAGGTAGCAATATCACTCTTTATATAACTTAAACTCTTTGCCTTGTAATCACATAAGAAAGGAATTTAATAGTTAGGGCTAATATTAGTCAAGGTCAATATCTGGATGCTTATCCTTGATTTTGGTCCTCCTGTTGTCAAAAGCCAATTTGAGAATCATCAAGAAAATGGTCAAAGCCACTTTGTGTATTCCCAGTAAAAGGAGCAAATAGACCTTCCTTGGAGACTGTAAGCTCTTCTTTTAGATTCTTAACTTTTTTTTAAGCTCTTTCATGCTTTAAACCTTCTTTTAGAAGTGAGCTACCTATTTATCTACCTTATTGGCTTGACAGTTAGACTTTTTTGCTTTTATATCCACATTTTTAAACTTTCTACTCCAATGGGCACTATTTCTCTTCAAAAGAGTTCTATCATGTCTTAACTTCTTGACCAAATCCCTTATTCTAGTATTTTGTAAAGCCAATGACCCTTGTTCAAGCTAGAGATCCTCTTAAAAAGGGGGAGACACTTTGCTTCTACCTCCTAAATATTGAAGGGATAGTATGATCGCATCACTATAGGATAACTGGCCAAGGCCATATTATTATATACTAGCCAGCGTGACGAATGCTTTTTAGTTGAACAATTTGTTTAGACTTTTGTTAAGATTTTAGATTTTGAGTATAGATCCAATGAACGTCAGATCTATCACATTTGTAGCAAATAGATATATGAAATAAATTTAATGGAAGTACAATTGCAACAAAAGCATGTAGACACAACTAGAAACAAAATAAAAGATTTTAAAAACCATGTCATCTTCCTAACGCCACCAATCTTTGCTAAAAAAAAACAAAAACCTATGACTACTAGGTAGAGGCAATGAAAGCTTTCTAGATGACCTATGATCTCTAGGAAGTTTTTGAAATGGGATATGAGGCCCTAGTTGCAACTAAAGAGCTAATTGATATAGAAAGGAGACAGAACAAAGAAATGGCAACCAAAAACATCAAGGCCCTAACCTTTATTCACTCTATAGTTTTAGAAACTATATTCCCAAAGATTGTAGCAATGTCATCAGTGAAAGAAGCAAGGGAGACATTGCAACTCATGTTCAAGGGCACAAATGAGACCCAAGTCATCAAATTGCAAACCCTAAGAAGAGAATTTGAGAATCTCCAAATGTTGTAGAGAAAAAAACAATCAAAGAATTTTCAGCAAAAGTGCAAGACATTGTTAATCAAATGAAGTTGTATGGAGAGCACATCAAGGAGCAAAGAGTAGTCAAGAAAGTGTTAAGAAGTTTACCTTAAAAATTTGATGGAGTAGTACTTGCCATTAAGCAATCAAGAGATCTATCAACTCTCTTATTCTCCAAAATGATGGGATCACTTGAAACACATGAGCAGAGGATCTTAAGGAGAAATGAAGAAGCTATTGAAGGAGCCTTGTAGGCCAGATTCAAGTAAAAAGCCTCAATCTCCAGTAAGCCAAAAGATCAAAAATCTATCACCAATGATTCAAGAGAGAAGAAGAAAGCTTTCCACCGTATAGGATTTTCAAGAAAGCCAACCCTTTGGAGGAGGATTGTTGGCACCAAGGCAACCCGCAATACAAATTCTGCAACAGATTTGAGCATGGCAAAAAAGATTGCTAGAATAAAAAACAAAGAGGTCAACAACAACAACTTGCACAACAATTGCAATAGCAAAGAAATTAATAGCTATACATGCCATATCAACAGTTACAAAGGAATCACCAATAGAGTCAGTAATTAAATTTCACTGAAGGAAGGGAACAATTGTTCGCTACTTACCACAAAGCAAGGGCAAGTGAAAACAAAAATGATGTCTGGTACATTGATAATACTTGCTCAAGCCACATGACCAATATAATAGAGATCTTGATAAAGATCGAACCAAATTACAAAGGAAGAGTGAAGATGGGAAATAGAGCATCTGTTAAAGTTGCGGACAAGGGGACAATAGGATTCTAAACCAAAGAGAGGTAGTAAATAAATGTTTGATGTGTTTTTAGTGTCTAAAGTAAATCATAACTTGCTTAGCGTTGCATAGATGATACGAAAAGGATATTCTCACTATTTTTACTGACAACAGGCCAACAGAGCACGGTATTAGCAAAAACAACAAGAGTTGTAGTAGCAATACCAAAAGTTAAGGTGATGATAATCATGATGACTTCTCTCTAGACGCAACTTCGAAAGCACCATAATCATCATGAGTTGCAGTTTTATTACAGAATCTGCAACACTGAGGACCAGACCACTGGCCGACATATATCAAGTTGCAAACTGAGTAGATGTTTGCAAACATGAAATATTTAAACTTTCAAGATTTCAAGAGGCTTCCAACCATACGAAATGGAGTCGAGATAAGAAGAAAGAAATCAGAATGAAAGGGAAGAATAACGATGATGAAGAAATCAAGAGGAACAGTCATCACAAGTGTTCAAGACATAACAAGTCTCTTCAGTATCAACATAGTCAGCGAAAGCTCCAGCACCAGCACAAGAAAAAAACATCACAGCGGAAAAAATCCAATGAAAGTGAAAAAACACTTACAAAAGGAAGCAGAAAGCTCACACCTATTTAGTCATTAAAGTACAAGGTTAAGAATTCAAACTCCAACAACCAAAGAGGAATGTTGAAGTGTGATGTTGGATTTTGTGTTTGGATCCAATGTACCTAAGATCTGTCACCTTTACAGTAGATAAATCTATGTAATAAATCTAACGGCAGTACAACTACAACAAAAGGAGACACTTGCAAAAATAGCATAGAAGATTCTAGAAGCAAGATTGTATACAACTACAACAAAATGATCAAGAAGCTGTTAGAAGCAGAGAAGTAGATAATGAGCCTCCAGAAATAGATCAATCTAGCTTTAACTTGAAGAAAAAGTTACTTGTAAATTATGTAAAAATATGTGGCTAGAAAATAAAGATGTAATCTAGTTTTCTTGAAATGCTTCGATTGATTTGCTTAAGACTTTAAATTCCAACAAACAAGGAAGAATGTTGAAGTGTGATATTGATTTTTAAGTCTAGATCCAATGAACCTAAGATCTATCACCTTTGTAGTAGACAAATCTATGAAATAAATCTAACGAAAGTACAACTGCAACAAAAGGATCTAGACATTGCCAAAAACAAAATAGAATATTCTAAAAACAATATCATATACAACTGCAACATAATGATTAAGAAGTTGTCAGAAGCAAAGTAGACAATGAGCTTCTAGGACATTGCTGTATGCAATGCTCTAACATTGTATGCTGCTCACCCACTCGTTTTCTAAATCACTTAGGAACCTAAACACTCTACAATCAATGTCAAACCAGCACCCAAATCCTAAAACTTTGGACTTTGATGTCAAACCCATGGTTATTCTAATCGTTCAATACTCCAATGGGAAAACGACAGTCATCAAACATGTACTAAAAAGTAGTTATCCAGATAATTTTCTCCTCTTCCTACCAAAAACT
The DNA here is from genome assembly GCA_023213295.1 of Bruguiera hainesii. Taxonomy (NCBI): domain Eukaryota; kingdom Viridiplantae; phylum Streptophyta; class Magnoliopsida; order Malpighiales; family Rhizophoraceae; genus Bruguiera; species Bruguiera hainesii. The sequence continues at coordinate 3,737 of JAHOYR010005805.1, read as the reverse complement.
CTCTCTCTTAAGAACTCGATATCTCATTAAAAGACCTTACATCCCTACTAAAAACTCATTTTCTTTAAAACATGATATCTCATAAGTCTATTTTGATTACATTCTTACATCCTCGCTTATTTGTGAACACAACTCCTTGTAGTTGTATTCATATTACATGTTTTGCATATTTGTACACAAGTTTTGTACACAAGCTTCACACTTAAGTGAAAAGTTATGAACAACAGCAACTAACTGTTAGAGTTATAAACTACTTAGATCAAACTTGTTGCTTGTTTTAACTCATAAGATAGGGAATAGTTAAATTTAATGCACAAGATCAAACATATATGATGAACTCTCTTATGCATCTTATAATGATGATATTTGCAGGTTTCTTCCTTATGTTATCATTAAACTTATAGACTTTTACAACTTAGTATTCCTCTCACTACCATAACTTTTTATTGCAAAGTTACTTCAATACCTAATGGCCTCATTTCTTTCTTTCATTATAGAGTTCTTTGAAATGTTCAAATAGATGAACACATATTTGTTCAATCTCTCATATTAATTTATTAGACATGTGGGAGGTTATATATATAACCAAATGCTTTAAGTCATCTATAAATATAATGAAAATATAGATTTCAAACCTTGTCTTAACAATCATTAGCTTATAGATATTAGAATGTATTCATAGAAATAGAAGTATTGCCTCTCAAATAGATTTATTTTATTTTTCAATTCTGTCATACTCATATATGGGTTAATCATCATAAATGAGTAATATGAGTAAGCCTAATAGACTTTTCTTTAGTTTGCTCTTAATCTTTTGTTGCATAATATGACCTAATCTCTTATACTAAATGTTAATAGTAATACTCTTTATGAGATAATGAAATTGAGAAAAAATAATCAATATTATGAACTTCATTGTCCACATAATTGAATCTATTCAACAAAAACTATAGTAAAACAATATCATATTAAACATTTATACCACTATAAAATTAAGAAGGGTTCCAAAAGGCCAAATCTCACCAAATTTGGCATGTAAAGGATATCATGTAAGAATTGAGTTTAACCATTATATAATTTCACTTACAGGCAATAATACCCTTTTTTATTGAAACATTTTTTTATATATTCATTACATCTCAATAGCATTAATTGATACTTTATTGATGCTTTAAGTTCTTATACTATACACTTTATTACTCGTGAATCAAGCATCTACATAGCATAAAATCCAATAGGAAGGTCAATTAAGAATCTTAAGCATAAGTAAAAGGTAGGCTATAGGTCATTTTTTTTACCAACTTAATGCATTCAATGCATTTACGAATATTTGATCTTATTTGTCATAAGCTTAACAATTGGTCTATTGACATGTTCACATTTCATGCCAATTAGTTTTGCCATTTTTCTTAAACTTTTTTTTCCAAATACTTGTACTAATGAACTCACCACTTAAATCATATAGAAATATTGAACTCTTGTATAATGAATTAAGCCCTATAAAAGAAGACTTAGTAACCTACAAATGTTTATCTTTAGGCACATATGATATTTTATGTCATAAATTTACCATACACAATCATTGTGTATCATGGTTCATATTTGCTCATAATTTTTTTTATAAAAAATATTAAATTGCAACTCATATTTACAATTTAAATTGATTTCTGAATCAATATCAATCAATTTTAACTTCACGCTCCTTTTAATTATATCACATAAAGGTTTAGTAAAAATTTAATATTTATATTAAGTCTTTCAACTCAAGCAAAATATACCTCCAAATTTCTTTTTATTATTAGCGCAAACAATGACATTTGTTAAATGAAATACTTCTTAAACCCTCTAATGAAATTGATTATCATAATTTTGACATTGTTCCATGAGTAAGATTAACTTTAATTTTCTTTAAAGCTCAATAAATCTCTTAATCTTTTTATGATGAGTAATAATTTCACTTTCAAATTTTAAATATGGTGTGGTATAAAATTTTTCAATACCTTTCTCTTAAAAATATTGGTAAATTTTATGGAGTCAAACCTCTTAATATGCTTCATTCATATCCAATGTATTTATTGCAATACTACGTACCATGACTTTGAGTAATTCAAAAGGCCATGAGTGCATAATGATGTGAATATAATCACATATATACATTAATTTTGTGACAAGTTCAACTAAATCTCAAGAATCTAACAAAGGATATGAGATCAAAAAATTATTATACTTGCAATCATCTGCCATATTTCAAGGTCTAATTATCTTTATTTAAGTTGATACTCACAAAATTTTAACTCTATAGATGAGAATTCTTCCCAAGTCTTCCAATTTCTAAACTCCTACTTAAATCAAAAAATCAAAATCTTTCACTAAGATTAAGATTTCTCTTGTCATTTTTAACATACATATTACTTAACATAGACAATTTTATTTGTCAATTATATCACAACAAAATTTAACTCACATAATATTAGTAATGATTCTAAAACAAGTAATTTATTATTTTTCAAAAAAATTCATTACTCAACTAATATGGCATAACATGCTCGAGTCATTTACAAGGACATATTAAATAAAGCATGACACATCATGTACATTTCTTATAAATTTAGATAAGAATGCCATTATAAATTATAACATATTCAATTCATGTAATAATATTTATATTAAGGCATATTAATAATGGCATAATACAATCATGTAATTCCTTATAAACATAACATTTCAAAAAAAGGTGCAATTTCATAATATGTCTAACACTATATTATGATTATTTGATAACATAATAATGTTATTTCACCTAATTTACTGGCATTAATGAATAGAGCTTTAAAATCGAAAATAAAGAAACTTGGCAACCAAAAACATCAAGGCCCTAACCTTTATTCACTCCATGGTTTTAGAAACTATATTCCCATGGATTGTAGCAGCGTCATCAGTGAAAGAAGCATGGGAGACATTGCAACTCAAGTTCAAGGGCACAAATGAGCCACAAGTCACAGCAGAAAAAACTTAGGAATTGAAATTTTTCTCTTCTTATTTTTTTCCCCCTCTTCAAATTTCTTTGTTTTTTTTTTTTTTCAATTCTTCACTTTTCTGCGTAACCTGTTTTCTTCTTTATTTTCCTCTCATTTTACCTCTAACGAACGCAATACACAGTATCTATTTAATAGTTTCACACCATTCGGCCGGATAACTTTTGATAAAATAGTTAATTTAATCAGATAGGACTGCTCTTAAGTATATTGTTAGTTTATTATAATATAAGTAGGAATCGAAAAATGGTCACTGTCCTTGTACCGAACTCCGAACGTAAAGTAATTATAAATAAAATAAAATAATAATAAAAAAAAGAGTTTGTTTACTTGTGTGCTTCTTTGAATTGAAACACCCACAAAAAGACGGATTATCCTCGCTCCCCCTGCTCCCAAAAATATCAAAAGAAAAAAGCCCTAACAATTGCGCAGGATGTTCAAAAACTGATCCTAACTAGCCGTTGCTCTCTTTGCTAGTTTTGTGATTGTTACGGTTACTAAAAATATTACTCAGAGAAAAAAAAAAAAAAACAAACCAAGTCAAGGTGAAACTGCTGCAGCTTTTCTCCGTTTTTTTTTCTTTTTTATTTTTATTTATTTTTTGTTGTTATTTGGGATTGGATTGATTGCGAGTGGCTTTGAAAAGGGCGGGGCTTCTGTGTGATGAGGGAGGCAAGAGAATTAACGTGGGACACCGCCGGT
>JAHOYR010005798.1:15000-20000 GCA_023213295.1 Bruguiera hainesii | reverse complement strand
GTCGATTCTAATGAACGATTCATGAATATCAATGACGAATCTAAAAATTCTATACAATTCTGAAAAACGGAAAGATCCCTCAGATATAATCATCTCATTCCATTGTATTGACAATTTCAAAAAATTGATCATACTATGATCATAGTATGAGGGTGGTTGGGCCAGTCGGCCCCCATCGTCTAGTGGTTTAGGACATCTCTCTTTCAAGGAGGCAGCGGGGATTCGAATTCCCCTGGGGGTAGGGTACTGCGGAAGGAAGTTGATCATGGATTACCAATAAGCCTAAAATTGATTTTTCCTGGGTCGATGCCCGAGCGGTTAATGGGGACGGACTGTAAATTCGTTGGCAATATGTCTACGCTGGTTCAAATCCAGCTCGGCCCAATGATTCGCCAATTCACCATGAGATTGTATAACCCCCCTGTTCTTCAGAAATATCCCATACGAACATAAAAAAGAATCAAATTTTCTGCTAGATCCCTTATTTCACTGGGATTGTAGTTCAATTGGTCAGAGCACCGCCCTGTCAAGGCGGAAGCTGCGGGTTCGAGCCCCGCCAGTCCCGACGGATCCAATATCCAATAAATGCATCAATTCATTTTTCCCTTTCTATGAACTAGTAAAGGGTGTCGGGGGCACACTTTCATTTCCAAAGCAAAAAGGAGTCTTTATTTCTTTTTTCTTTTCCATTTCATTTCGCTTTTATGTTTTTTTAGGTTTGTAACTATGTGATTAATCGAAGTGGAGAGGCAATCTGATGATCCTTCATCAGATGATTGTCCAAGGAAGATGCAAGGTGGGTTATAGAAAAAAAACAAAGAAACCGATGCTAACGAGTTTTCGATGGATTGGGTCAGGAATCCAAATTTGGATTCGGTATGGATAAAAGAACTTCCTATGTTATACTATTCAAGTCTCGACAACGAATTGATTTGATGGATCAAATATTGTTATTGTTATTCATAATATTGATCCGATTCAATATCATCGAGAGCTAATTCATTCATTGAATTTACAAACGAAAGAATGATCATCTCTAGGGGATTAAATCCCGAGTTATTGCGAAGTAAAAAAAGCCGATGAGATCATGGAAGTAAATATTCTTGCATTTATTGCTACTGCACTATTCATCCTAGTTCCGACCGCGTTTCTACTTATCATTTACGTAAAAACAGTCAGTCAAAATGATTAATTCAATTGCATTTTCAAATGAATTTGAATGAGACTTTCCTTCTGAGTTCTTATCAAAAATTGACGAAGTCAAATAAAAAGGATTCCAACTTCACGCCTTAACATAAATGAAATGGGCGGACTACAATCGGCAGTATTCTAAGAGATAGATGGGATGGTAGAAAGATTCATCTATTTCTTTCTTACCATCCCATCTATCTCTTAGTCTATAAACTTAGTCTATAAAGTTGGAATCTAGAATAAAGATGAAGGCTTAAGTTTCTATGGATCAATCCACAATATTCTCTTCATAGCTATGTATATTAATTCCATATATTGTATGGAACTGACATAACACCCAATTTGTTACACCTATTTGTTACGATCAATCTGAAATAATTCTTAGTTTAGGATTCGAATTCCCTTCTTTTCCTTAATAAGGAAGAGGAAACCTCGCCGATTTTTAACGCCCCAACCATGATATGAAATAAGTCGATAAAGCATAAATCGCCTTTCTCAAATTACAGCCCAACCTAATATGTGACGCAGCGGGGGCAAGATCTTATTATTGCATAATCTCTTGTTAGACAGCCACTAGCTCTATATCATTTCTCATAGAAAGTGCGTATACACTTAACAAAACGACTTCTTCTTTGAACAGTAAAGAGGGAAAGAAATCAAAAAAAAAAAAGGTCCGGTCTTCCTCAATATCCATCTATAAAGATAGTAAGAGCCCATTCCATTGATTGAAATAGAAAATTTCGGAAGAATTTTAGGTTGGAATAAATTTCCAACCATCTGAATCCTTTTTTTTTCGAAATACAAACACGGGAATCGCTGAAATAGCTCTTTAATTGAAAGAGTACGATTCATATCATAGATCACTCCATTGGAGTCCAATGGGATTCGAAATCCAGAGATTTTTATTTTAAATAGTTCAAAACGCGTTGCAGAACGATCTATAAAACAATTGATACGGTTTGATTCCTTAACTCAGTTAGTAGTCCTTCTAGAGCCCACTTCTTCCCCACACTACGAGTGAAAGGGAAAATGTAAAGACTACCATTAAAGCAGCCCAAGCGAGACTTACTATATCCATGTGAATTATGTCCCCTATCTCTATAAAAACGAAGGAATTTTTCCATTATTCCTCACTAATAATAGTGGAATCAATGGCGTAGAGTCAAAAAGGGATTCTGGACGAACACTATTGAGAAACCAATCCAAAAAATGGATTATGATTTCGAATTGGGAAAGATTATACACAAGCAAAATACGTAGTAACATCCCAAGGGAATGAGAAGATGTAGGAATAAGAATAATAAGCCTTATTCTTTTTTTTTTTCTTTTTTTTTTGTTGACCTTCGTAAGTCAAAACAGAAGGGGAGAAATCACTAAAAAAGAGAAATCACTATCTATTACAGACCTCTACTTCCCCATTTGATCTAATCCGTACCCCCTTTCCCGATTATCTCATTGCTGTGAAACAGGGGGCTCGACTAGGGGTTGACGAAAAGAAAGTCTTTCTTTTTGTCCATTTTTCTATAAAAGTCAATTATCCACCCAATCAAATATTGATTGGATACCTGAGCACTCAGAGATTCTCGTGAGTCCGTCGTATATAAAGCAATTTTCGGCCCTTTCCAAAAAAAACTATTAATTGATTTCTTATCAGGCTCTATAACCCGAGTCAAGGTCCAGGCATTAGACACCCCCTTGGTAATAGAAGGTAATCAGGAAGTCTTAATAGCCCCTCTACCCGGAGATTAGAATATTTCCTTGAATACTAGATGTGAACGAGGATTCACAACCTTTTCTTTTAGTTCAGACCACATGCTTAGAATCAAACAAAGCATCAACGGTCTTTTTCCTCTGTCTGCTTCGACCGAGGAAGAATTCTGCGAATTATATCAGCCGAACAGAAGAGAAGAGGGGATTTCGAGTTTTTTGTTGATCAGGCGACACCCGGATTTGAACTGGGGAAAAAGGATTTGCAATCCCCCGCCTTACCACTCGGCCATGTCGCCAAAATGATACAAAATAGATGAAAATTTTCCCGCATTGCTGAATTTTTATTGTTTGACCCCTTGCAATCCTTTTCATAAAAGAAAGATCGTGATCCATCCCTTCGATTGATTGTATAGTATCTGAAACAATGCTAAAAACATTTTCTCGCTTTTCTATTGAAAAATCAAATATGCATTTTCAACTGACAAATTTGAACCAGTAACTATTGACTGCTTACTTCGAATTTATGAATGGTTCTGGGATTTGAATCTCAAATTGTGTTTTCCTAATGACCTAAGAAAATACAATTTGAGACAGAAGCAATCAGTATTGATTTTTTCAATCGAAAAACCTTTTCAATTTGAATTATAACAAAACATATGAGCATATGTAAACCCCAGAACATAAATTGTTACACAGATATCTATTATTTAAATATGCTGTGGATAGGGAATTATCATAAAATGATCCTTCAATTTTGCATTGAATAGAAATGCTCTTTTGATGGAGTCCAACCCCGACTGTCCCGAATAGAACCGGTAATAAAGGAGAAGTCGGATATTATAGCTATCCGCATACATGTTTACTAAATGCCACCCTTCTTATACACTTCAAATCGTATTCCACTCAAAAATAAGTAAAATACAAATCTCTGAGAATCGTTTTTTTGATTGAACAACGAAATTCCTAATAAAGGCGATTAAGTACTAAAAAAATGGATTCTATCTTATTTTTTTTGTCTTTGTCTCCGAATCTTTTTATTTTTCTCAAATTCGAATATGTAATATCATAATAATGGTATAATTTGAATCATTTTCTTTTGTGTTTTTCTATTCTATCCAAAACCCTATGACCTTAATAAGTCTGAGTGACAGAATTCTGTTTCTAGGATTGTTTTATCAATTCCTTCCCATTTTGATCTGTTGCAACTTCCAATTTAAGTAGCAAATTTTTTTTATTCCTCCGTTCATACATTTCATTCCAAATATGGAGTTGGCTAAAATTTCATGTGATTCAGTAAACAGAATGGAAATTCCCTAAATCGTCGATCTAATTCGATGAAGAATGTACTTAATAATGGGATTTTTTGATAAATGGTAAATTCAAAATGCTGGGGGATGCAAATGAGGCAATGTCTACAATACCTGGGTTTAATCAGATACAATTTGAAGGATTTTGTAGGTTCATTGATCAGGGTTTGACAGAAGAACTTTATAAGTTTCCAAAAATTGAAGATACAGATCATGAAATCGAATTTCAATTATTTGTGGAAAGATATCAATTGGTAGAACCCTTGATAAAGGAGAGAAATGCTGTGTATGAATCACTCACGTATTCTTCTGAATTATATGTATCCGCGGGATTAATTTGGAAAACCAGTAGGGATATGCAAGAACAAACTATTTTGATTGGAAACATTCCTTTAATGAATTCCCTAGGAACTTCTATAGTAAATGGAATATATAGAATTGTGATCAATCAAATACTGCAAACCCCCGGTATTTATTACCGGTCAGAATTGGACCATAACGGAATTTCGGCCTATACCGGCACCATAATATCAGATTGGGGAGGAAGATCAGAATTAGAGATTGATAGAAAGGCAAGGATATGGGCTCGCGTGAGTAGGAAACAAAAAATCTCTATTCTAGTTCTATCATCAGCTATGGGTTCGAATCTAAGAGAAATTCTAGACAATGTTTATTATCCGGAAATTTTTTTGTCTTTTCTGAATGATAAGGAGAGAAAAAAAATTGGATCAAAAGAAAATGCCATTTTGGAGTTTTATCAACAATTTGCTTGCGTAGGTGGGGATCCGGTAT
>JAHOYR010005798.1:0-7500 GCA_023213295.1 Bruguiera hainesii | reverse complement strand
GGATCGATTTTTTTTCATTCCCGAGGAAGTACATATCTTACCCGGATCTTCTTCCATAATGGTACGGAACAATAGTATCATTAGGGTAGATACACAAATTACTTTAAATATAAGAAGCCGAGTGGGCGGGTTGGTCCGAGTGGATAGAAAAAAAAAAAGAATTGAACTTCAAATTTTTTCTGGAGATATCCATTTTCCTGGAGAGACAGATAAGATATCCCGACATAGCGGCGTTTTAATACCGCCAGGACCAGGAAAACAAAATCCCAAGGAATCCAAAAAATGGAAAAATTGGATCTATGTTCAACGGATCACACCTAGCAAGAAAAAGTATTTTGTTTTGGTTCGGCCTGTCGTCACATATGAAATAATGGACGGTATAACTTTAGCAACGCTTTTTCCCCCGGATTTGTTGCAGGAAAGGGATAACATCCAACTTCAAGTTGTCAATTATATCCTTTATGGAAATGGTAAACCAATTCGAGGAATTTCTGATACAAATATTCAATTAGTTCGGACTTGTTTAGTATTGAATTGGGCCCAACACAAAGAAAGTTCTTCTAGTCAAGAAGCACGGGTTTCCTTTGTTGAAATAAGGGCAAATGGTTTGATTCGACATTTCCTAAGAATCGACTTGGCGAACTCCACTATTTCATATATCGGAAAAAGGAATGATCCATCGGGCTCAGGATTACTCTCTGATAATGGATCAGATTGCACCAATATCAATCCATTTTCTTCCATTTATTCCAAGGCAAGAATTCAACAGCCCCTTAATCAAAATCAAAGAACTATTCATACGTTGTTGAATAGAAATACGGAATTCCAATCGTTGATAATTTTGTCATCATCCAATTGTTTTCGAATGGGTCCATTCAACGATGTAAAATATCATAATGTGATAAAAGAATCAATTAAAATTGCAAAAGGTCCTCTAATTCCAATTGAGAACTTGCTGGGGCCTTTAGGAACAGCCTTTCTAATTACAAATGGTTATTCATTTTACCATTTAATAACTCATAATCAGGTCTTGGTAAATAACTATTTGCAACTTGACAATTTGAAACAGACTTTTCAAGTAATTAAATATTTTTTAATGGATGAAAATGAGAAAATTGATAACCCCGATCCGCGCAGTAACATTATTTTCAAGAATTGGGATTTTCTTCATCTCAATGGTTGTCAAAAAATATCTACAATAATGAGTCTTGGGCAGTTTATTTGTGAAAATATATGTATAGCCAAAAATGCACCATACCTAAAGTCGGGTCAAGTTATACTTGTTCAAGTTGACTCTGCAGTAATACGATCAGCTAAGCCTTATTTGGCCACTCTAGGAGCAACTGTTCATGGTCATTATGGGGAAATTCTGTACCAAGGAGATACTTTAATTACATTTATATATGAAAAATCAAGATCTGGTGATATAACCCAGGGGCTTCCAAAAGTCGAACAGGTGTTAGAAGTGCGTTTGATTGATTCAATATCAATGAATCTAGAAAAGAGGATTGGGGGTTGGAACGACCGTATAACAAGAATTCTTGGAATGCCGTGGGCATTCTTCATTGGTGCTGAGCTAACTATAGTGCAAAGTCGTATCTCTTTGGTTAATAAGATCCAAAAGGTTTATCGATCCCAGGGGGTGCAGATTCATAATAGGCATATAGAAATTATTGTACGTCAAATAACATCAAAGGTGTTGGTTTCAGAAGATGGAATGTCTAATGTTTTTTCACCCGGAGAACTAATTGGATTGTTGCGAGCGGAACGAATGGGGCGCGCGTTGGAAGAAGCGGTTTGTTACCGAGCCCTCTTATTGGGAATAACAAGAGCATCTCTCAATACTCAAAGTTTCATATCTGAAGCGAGTTTTCAAGAAACCGCTCGAGTCTTAGCAAAAGCAGCTCTCCGGGGTCGAATTGATTGGTTGAAAGGCCTAAAGGAGAACGTTGTTTTGGGGGGTATGATACCTGTTGGTACCGGATTGAAAGGATTAGTGACCCCTTCAAAACAACCTAACAAGAGCCCTTTGGAAACAAAAAAAAACAATCTATTCGAGGGGGAAATGAGAGATATTTTGTTTCACCATAGAAAATTATTTGATTCCTTGAAAGAAAAGAATTTCCCTGATAGACCAGAACAATAACAATTATTTATAAAATCTAATGATTCCTAAAAGCGGATTCTTCTTTTTGACTATCTGGATTTGGTGCAGTCATTTGATTTGGTAATCACAATAGTAAGCAATAGAAAAGACCAACGGCTTGTGCGTCTATCTACGGCCAATCTACGGTAGAAGAGAAGGTTCCGTCGGAACAATTATTTATTTCAGTTCAGGGTTTCGCGTCTCTTTTTTTTTTTTTTTTGAAAAAAAAAGGGGGGGGGGGGGGGGGGGAAAAAGAAAAAAAGATATTGGAACATCAACTTGGAAGAGATGCTGGAGGCAGGAGTTCATTTTGGCCATGGTACTAGGAAATGGAATCCTAAAATGGCACCTTATATCTCTGCAAAGCGTAAAGGTATTCATATTACAAATCTTACTAGAACCGCTCGTTTTTTATCCGAAGCCTGCGATTTGGTTTTTGATGCAGCAAGTAGAGGGAAACAATTCTTGATTGTTGGTACCAAAAATAAAGCAGCTGATTCAGTAGCACGGGCTTCAATAAGGGCCCGGTGTCATTGTGTTAATAAAAAATGGCTCGGCGGGATGTTAACAAATTGGTCCACTACAGAAACGAGACTTCATAAGTTCAGGAACTTAAGAATGGAACAAAAAACGGGAAGACTCAACCATCTTCCGAAAAGAGATGCGGCTGTGGTGAAAAGACAATTATCTCGCTTGCAAACATATCTGGGCGGGATAAAATATATGACAGGGTTACCCGATATTGTAATTATCGTTGATCAGCATGAAGAATATACGGCCCTGCGAGAGTGTATCACTTTAGAAATTCCAACCATTTGTTTAATCGATACGAATTGTGACCCTAATCTTGCAGATATTTCAATTCCAGCAAATGATGACGCTATATCTTCAATCCGCTTAATTCTTAACAAATTAGTATTCGCAATTTGTGAGGGTCATTCTAGCTATATAAGAAATCTCTGATTAATAATAATAAGATAACTAACTTTTACTTCAAAATCCGATAGATTTATGGAGTCGATTAGTGTTTATGAATTTTGAAAAATAGATCAAAATAACTGGAGATATTATGTGATTGGTTAGTATTCAAAATATTAGTTGATATTCAAAAGATCTGATTCAAGTAGACAACGAGATGGTTGAATCAAAATAATTTTGTTTAAAGTTCCATTTTTTTTTTTCAGAGGGCAATATGAATGTGCTATCATGTTCCATCAACACACTATATGATATATCCAGTGTGGAAGTAGGCCAACATTTCTATTGGCAAATAGGGGGTTTCCAAGTCCACGGCCAAGTACTTATTACTTCTTGGGTTGTGATTGCTATCTTATTAGGGGCAGCTACTATAGCTGTTCGGAACCCACAAACCATTCCGACTGGGGGTCAGAATTTCTTCGAATATGTTCTTGAATTCATTCGAGATGTGAGTAAAACTCAAATTGGAGAAGAATATGGCCCTTGGGTTCCTTTTATTGGAACTATGTTTCTCTTTATTTTTGTTTCTAATTGGTCAGGAGCTCTTTTACCTTGGAAAATCATAGAATTACCTCATGGAGAGTTAGCCGCACCCACGAATGATATAAATACGACTGTTGCTTTGGCTTTACTCACGTCAGTGGCATATTTCTATGCGGGTCTTAGCAAAAAGGGATTAAGTTATTTCGGGAAATATATTCAACCAACCCCAATCCTTTTACCCATTAATATCCTTGAAGATTTCACAAAGCCCTTATCGCTTAGTTTTCGACTTTTCGGGAATATTTTAGCGGATGAATTAGTAGTTGTTGTTCTTGTTTCTTTAGTACCTTCAGTGGTTCCTATCCCTGTCATGTTCCTTGGATTATTTACAAGTGGTATTCAAGCTCTTATTTTTGCAACTTTAGCCGCGGCTTATATAGGTGAATCCATGGAGGGCCATCATTGAAATAGTCTTTTTTTAGCTTAGCCAAAAGTGTGGCTTGAGGATTTACTTAAGGAATAGAAATATACAAGATTCTATTCGATATATGATAGAAAGCAATAGTAACAAAAAAATCAAAAATTACGATATTAGAATTAGAGAGTTTTAAAATAAAAAAAAAAAGGAAAGAGATCTAAAAGATCTTTTTCCTAAAATTAGCCTTCCATCCACTTAATATCCTACTTTTTTTCGACGAATATTCACTTTCTATTATATAGGCCAGTCAATCTTCTTATTCAAATCATAATTTGAATAAAATATATGTTTACGACGTGTGATTAAATAAAAAACAGGAGAAACAATTCTACTTTACAGTTGATTTTATTCAACAATTGACCAAAATAGTTCTATTTATAAATAATAAAATGCATGAACTTAGATCAATCAAATAATGATATTTCTATGCAATAATTCGCCCTAATCAATTGAATCTGTCCATTTAGATTGTATTCGGTTGGAATAATGATAAAGAAAACGGAAGGTAGAAAAGAATTTACAAAAAACGAGATTCCTAAAAAATGGATTGATTCTCGAATCCGATTGAATGTAATGGTTTACATTATGGAAGAAAGACATGTATATGTGATATTAGATATTGACTGATTCTATATGAACTAAAGATATAGTGCGTTTGCCCTACTGTTGTGGTAGGTTTTAATAGAAGTCCTTTTGTATTGTTGTGGTTGTGAATTGGCTGAAGAAAGAGATGAAATCAAGAAAAGATGGAAGAATTGAAATAACACCAAGAAATAGAAGAACGAAAATTCTATGGATTTACAAAGACTCTGTGTATAGAAACTAAAAAGGGGATATCGAAGTAGTTCTGAATATATAATATTATTACTTAAATTCGAAGTTCTTAGTTACTTTGACTGGATGAATTCTATCAATGGAATAATTATGTAAGTCATAATTCATTGGTTGATTGTATCATTAACCATTTCTTTTTGTTGGTACGAGGAACTTATCATGAATCCACTGATTTCTGCTGCTTCCGTTATTGCTGCTGGATTGGCCGTAGGGCTTGCTTCTATTGGACCTGGAGTTGGTCAAGGGACTGCTGCGGGTCAAGCCGTAGAGGGTATCGCAAGACAGCCCGAGGCAGAGGGAAAAATACGGGGTACTCTATTGCTTAGTCTAGCTTTTATGGAAGCTTTAACGATTTATGGATTGGTTGTAGCATTAGCACTTTTATTTGCGAATCCTTTTGTTTAATTGTTTAATCTTAGATTAGAAATAGGAAAAATACATATTTTTCCTATTTTATAGTCTTGGACTTGTCGTTTACTTTTTCAAATTGGATCAAGATTTCACCCCTACAATTCCTTATTCGTTGAGAAAATAACCTAAGGGAAGAGCTGATTTGCAGATGAGGAATTAGCATAAAGTCTTGCTTTCATCCTTTCCCCTCGTAGTCCAAAGGAAACTCTTTTTATGAGGTCTTGCTACAATCAAGGAGTAGTTCATACTCTCGAATATGACTCGATTTCAAAAAAAGAAAAGAATAAACAAAAAAGAGGGGCAAAGTGATAGAAAAAGAATTCTGGTCGATTTTTGAGTCTATTTATAAGTATAAGAGGAGATTTTATGAAAAATGTAACCGATTCCTTCCTTTCTTTGGGCCACTGGCCTTTTGCCGGGAGTTTTGGGTTTAATACCGATATTTTAGCAACAAATCCAATAAATCTAAGTGTAGTGATTGGTGTATTGATCTTTTTTGGAAAGGGAGTGTGTGTGAGTTGTTTATTTCAAGAATAGGCTGGATCCATTCAGCTGTACCCTTTTCCGTTATAATTATAACTAGGAAAGAGGGGTGCATGATCTCACGAATTACTTCTTAAGAAATTATATGTAAGAACCACAGCATTTCGTGATTAATTGGGAAATCCACTTTGATTCTCTAGCAACCAATAATGTGGGGCTGTTAAGATGGTTAAAGCAAACCGTTTGAAGTCTAGACGCAGCATGGTACTCTTTCTACCACTATATTAATATAGAAATGGGTTAAAAATGAATATTTTATCGATATAGAACACTCATTTCGATAAAATGATTTGAATCGCTTATTCTAAATCTAAAAAAGGGTATTTTCTCTCTTTTATCCAATGCTGAATCGACGACCTGTGCCTTATGTATAAGTAAGAAGAATTTTTTGGATTTGAATTGAAGAAAAAAAAAAGAAACAACTTTGCTGACAATTACATGTTTTTTATTTTGTCAGAAGAGTCCTCCAAGTATTTTAGTTTTGCATTAGATTCGTTTTTTTATATGAATAAAGAAGAGAGGATAGGCTCATTACATTCATAAAAAAGGCTAGGAGAATTTATCCCAAGTGTTGAGCGTGAGAGCCAAATGAATCGAAAGACTCATGTTTGGTTCGGGAAGGGATTATGGAAGTTTGAAAATGAACGGAAAAATAATCTACTTTCATTAAGTGATTTATTAGATAATCGAAAACAGAGGATCTTGAATACTATTCGAAATTCAGAAGAACTGCGTGGGGGGGCCATTGAACAGCTGGAAAAAGCCCGAGCCCGCTTACGGAAAGTGGAAACGGAAGCAGATCAGTTTCGGTTGAATGGATACTCTGAGATAGAGCGAGAAAAACGGAATTTGATTAATTCAACTTATAAGACTTTGGAGCAATTAGAAAATTACAAAAATGAAACGATTCAGTTTGAACAGCAAAGGGCGATTAATCAAGTCCGACAACGGGTTTTCCAGCAAGCCTTACAAGGAGCTCTAGGAACTCTGAATAATTGTTTGAACAACGAGTTACATTTACGTACTATTAGTGCCAATATTGGCATGTTGGGAGCGATGAAAGAAATAACTGATTAGTTTCTACTATAGGCATCATTTTTTTTTTCAAAAAAGAATTAAGAAAAACTCATGGTAACCATTCGAGCCGACGAAATTAGTAATATTATCCGTGAACGTATTGAACAATATAATAGAGAAGTCAAGATTGTAAATACCGGTACCGTACTTCAAGTGGGCGATGGTATTGCTCGTATTCATGGTCTTAATGAGGTGATGGCGGGTGAATTAGTCGAATTTGAAGAAGGTACAATAGGTATTGCTTTGAATTTGGAATCAAATAATGTTGGTGTTGTATTAATGGGTGATGGTTTGATGATACAAGAAGGAAGTTCTGTAAAAGCAACAGGAAGAATTGCTCAGATACCCGTGAGTGAGGCTTATTTGGGTCGTGTTATAAACGCCTTGGCTAAACCTATTGATGGTAGAGGTGAAATTTCAGCTTCTGAATCTCGATTAATTGAATCTCCTGCTCCAGGTATTATTTCCCGACGTTCCGTATACGAGCCTCTTCAAACCGGGCTTATTGCTATTGATTCGATGATCCCTATAGGGCGCGGTCAGCGAGAAT
>JAHOYR010005794.1:139175-217613 GCA_023213295.1 Bruguiera hainesii | reverse complement strand
TATAAACAGCCCAAAGACCCCCTCAGGAACTGATGTGGGACGCATCACAATAAGCACTCTATTCATGTTAACAAGCACATCTACAGTTCCTTGGAATTAGGAATCCATTGAATTTCATTAAACAACGAGTATCTAATGATGAGTAGCATTTCCTTCAACTATTTTCAGCTTAATCACTCGCTAATGTGTGCTTCTCATTATTTCCTTCTAACAAAGCTGGTCTTTTTTATGTAATCACTCATTCTCAATTAATTATGTTGAAAATACCTTGTGTACAAACAATAAGCACTCTATTCAGGTTAACAAGCACATCTACACTTCCTTGGAACTAGGAAACTATTGAATTTCATTAAACATCGAGTATCTAATGATGAGTACCATTTCCTTAAACTATTTTCAGCTTCATCACTCACTAATTTGTGCTTCTCATTATTTTCTTCTAACAAGACTGGACTTTTTGTTCTAATCACTCATTCTCTCTTAATGATGTTGAAAATAGCTTGTGTACAAACAATAAGCACACTATTGATGTAAACAAACACGTCTACACTTCCGTGGAATTAGCAATCCATTGAATTTCATTAAACAATGAGTATCTAATTATGAGTTGCATTTCCTTAAACTATTTTCAGCTTAATCACTCACTAATGTGTGCTTCTTTTGATTTTCTTCTAACAAGGCTGGTCTTTTTGCTGTA
Source organism: Bruguiera hainesii (assembly GCA_023213295.1). Classification (NCBI taxonomy): domain Eukaryota; kingdom Viridiplantae; phylum Streptophyta; class Magnoliopsida; order Malpighiales; family Rhizophoraceae; genus Bruguiera; species Bruguiera hainesii. Next base: position 216,916 of record JAHOYR010005794.1, on the reverse strand, counting down.
ATCACACATTCTCACTTAATGATGTTGAAAATACCTTGTGTACAAATAATAAGTATTCTATTCATGTTAACAAGCACATCTACACTTCCTTGGAACTAGGAAACCATTGAATTTCATTAAACAACGAGTATCTAATGATCATTAGCATTTCTTACAAGTATTTTCAGCTTCATCACTCATTAATGTGTGCTTCTCTTGATTTCCTTCTAACAAGGCTAGACATTTTGTTGTAATCACTCATTCTAACTTAATGATATGGAAAATAGCTTGTGTGCAAACAATAAGCACTCTATTCATGTTAACAAGCACATCTACACTTCCTTGGAACTAGGAAACCATTGAATTTCATTAAACAATGAGTATCTAATGTTCAATAGCAATTCTTACAAGTATTTTGAACATAATCACTCACTAATGTGTGCTTCTCTTGTTTTCCTTCTAACAAGGCTGGAATGTTTGTTGTAATCACTCATTCTCACTTAATGATGTTTAAAATAGCTTATGTACAAACAATAAGCACTCTATTCATGTTAACAATCACATCTACACTTCCTTGGAATTACGAATCCATTGAATTTCATTAAACAACGAGTATCTAATGATAAGTAGCATTTCTTACAAGTATTTTCAGCTTCATCACTTATTAATGTGTGCTTCTCTTGATTTCCTTCTAATAAGGCCGGACATTTTGTTGTAATCACTCATTGTAACTTAATGATGTTGAAAATAGCTTGTGTGCAAACAATAAGCACTCTATTCATATTAACAAGCAGATCTATAATTCCTTGGAACTAGGAAACCATTGAATTTCATTAAACAATGAGTGTCTAATGTTCAATAGCAATTCTTACAAGTATTTTGAACTTAATCACTCACTAATGTGTGCTTCTCTTGTTTTCCTTCTAACAAGGCTGGACTTTTTGTTGTAATCACTCATTCTCACTTAATGATGATTAAAATACCTTGTGTATAAACAAGAAGCTCTTTATTCATATTAACAAGTACATTTACACTTCCTTGGAATTAGGAATCTATTGAATTTCATTAAACAACGAGTATCTAATGATGAGTAGCATTTGAATATGTTAATTGAACAAAAATATAAGTAATGGACTCAATTGCATACAATACACTTTAGTTGATAAATATTATAAATAGCAGTTCCAATTTTCAATGTTGTGTTAAATTTAACTTTTGCAATTTTTTGAATTGTCTCATTTGCCTCAACGCAATTTGAAATGATTTATATAATTTTCAGGCAAATTACTTAAGAAAAAGCAAAAGCAATGGAGTATAAAAGCAGGTTCTACACTGCTTTCTAGGGATATATGTTTAACACAGTATTAAAACTTGGGATTGCTATTTATAATATTCATCCACTAAAGTGTATTTGATACAATTGAGTCCATAACCTGTATTGTTGTTCAATTAACTTATTCAAATATTATATTTTTCTCACCAATCAAATCAAACGACATTAATAACGAATTTAAAAATCAAAATATTGCATCTTTTTGTAATTTTTAGAATTTTAAAATCTGCTAGGGACAAGTAAATTGTAAATAATCTATTGAATTTAAAATTTTCAATTTTCTTAATTCTCACCTTTGCCTCAGTGAAATTTGAAATGATTTATAGAATCTTGCCTTCAAACTAATTACTTAAGAAAAAGAAAAAGCAATGGACCCTAATAAGATAGTTCCCCACTCCCATCTAGGGATATAAGATTCACACAATATTGAAACTTGAAATTACTATTTATAATATTTATCCACTAAAGTGTTTTTTAATGCAATTGAATCCATTACTTGTATTTTTGTTCAATTGACATATTCAAATATTATATTTTTCATATATTATATTTTTCTCACCAATTAAATCAAACGATATTAACAATAAATTTAAAAATCAAAATATTACATTTTTGCAATTTTTAGAATTTTAAAATCTACTAGGGATAAATGAATTGTCAATACACTATTGAATTTAACTTTTGCAATTTTTTTTGAATTGTCTCCTTTGCATCAACACAATTTGAAATAATTTATATAATTTTTAGGCAAATTACTTAAGAAAAAGCAAAAGTAATGCACTGTAATAAGAAAGTTCTGCACTCTCATCTAGAGATATATGCTTAATACAAAATTAAAATTTGGGATTGCTATTTATAATATTCATCCACTAAAATGTATTTTATACATTTGAGTCCATCACTTATATTTTTGTTCAATTAACATATTCAAATATTGTATTTTTCTCACCAATCAAATCAAACGACAATAACAATAAATTTAAAAATCAAAATATCATATTTTTGTAATTTTTAAAATGTTAAAATCTGCTAGGGAGAAATGAATTGTCAATACTCTGTTAAATTTAACTTTTGCAATTTTCTGAATTGTCTCCTTTGCCTCAATGCAATTTGAAATGATTTATATAATTTTCAGGCAAATTACTTAAGAAAAAGCAAAAGCAATGGAGTATAATAAACAGATTCTGCACTGTCATCTAGGGATATATGCTTAACATAGCATTGAAATTTAGGATTGTTATTTATAATATTCATCCACTAAAGTGTATTTAATGCAATTGAGTCCATAACTTATATTGTTGTTCAATTAACTTATTCAAATATTATATTTTTCTCACCAATCAAATCAAACGACAATAACAACAAATTTAAAAATCAAAATATTGTATTTTTTGCAATTTTTAGAATTTTAAAATCTACTAGGGACAAGTAAATTGTAAATAATCTATTGAATTTAAAATTTGCAATTTTCTTAATTCTCGCCTTTGTCTCAATATAATTTGAAATGATTTATAGAATTCTTATCTTCAGACCAATTACTTAAGAAAAAGGAAAAGCAATGGACCCTAATAAGATGGTTCTCCACTCCTATTTAGGGATATATACTTCACACAATGTTGAAACTTGAGATTGCTATTTATAATATTCATCCACTAAAGTGTCTTTAATGCAATTAAGTCCATTACTTGTATTTTTGTTCAATTGACATATTCAAATATTATATTTTTCATATATTATATTTTTCTCACCAATTAAATCAAACGACATTAACAATAAATTTAAAAATCAAAATATTGCATTTTTGTAATTTTTAGAATTTTAAAATCTACTAGGGATAAATGAATTGTCAATACACTATTGAATTTAACTTTTGCAATTTTTTTTAATTGTCTCCTTTGCCTCAACACAATTTGAAATAATTTATATAATTTTTAGGCAAATTACTTAAGAAAAAGCAAAAGTAATGAACTGTACTAAAAATGTTCTGCACTCTCATCTAGGGATATATGTTTAACACAACATTGAAACTTAGAAGTGTTATTTGTAATATTCATCCACTTAATTATATTTTATGCAGTTGAATCGATTATTTGTATTTTTGTTCAATTAATATATTCAAATATTGTATTTTTCTCACTAATCCAATCAAACGACATTAACAACAAATTTAAAAATCACAATATTGTATTTTTGCAATTTTTAGAATTTTAAAATTTGCTCAAACAAATAAATTGTAAATAATCTATTCAATTTAAATTTTACAATTTTCTAGTCGTCTCCTTTACCTCAATGCAATTTGAAATGTTTTATGGAATTCTTGCCTTAAGACAAATTAGTTAAGAAAAAGGAAAAGCAATGAACCCTAATAAGATGGTTCCCCACTCCTATCTAAGGACACATGCTTCACACAACCTTGAAACTTAAGATTGTTATTTATAATTTTCATCCACTAAAGTGTCTTTTATGCAATTGAGTCCATTACTTGCATTTTTTTTCAATTGACTTTATCAAATATTATATTTTTCACATATTATATTTTTCTCACCAATTAAATCAAACAACAATAATAATAAATTTAAAAATCAAAATATTTCAATTTTGCAATTTTTAGGATTTTAAAATTTGTTAGGGATAAGTGAATTGTCAATACTCTGTTGAAATTAAATTTTGCAACTTTTTGAATTGTCTCTTTTCCCTCAACACAATTTAAAATGGTTAATATAATCTTCAAGCAAATTACTTAAGAAAAAGCAAAAGCAATAGACTGTAACAAGAAGGTTCTGCACTCCCATCTAGAGATATATGTTTAACACAACATTGAAACTTAGGAGTGCTATTTATAATATTCATCCACTGAATTGTATTTTATGCAATTAAGTTGATTACTTGTATTTTTGTTCAATGAACATATTCAAATATTGTATTTTTCTCACCAATCAAATCAAACAACATTAATTGTCTCATTTGTCTCAATGTAATTTGAAATGATTTATAGAATCCTTGTGTTTAGACAAATTACTTAGGAAAAAGGAAAACCAATGGACTCTAAAAAGATGGTTCCCCACTCCCATCTAGGGATATATGCTTTACACAACCTTGAAACTTAAGACTATTATTTATAATATTCATCCTCTAAAGTGTCTTTTATGGAATTGAGTCCATTACTTGTATATTTTTTCAATTGACATATTCAAATATTATATTTTTCCCACATTATATTTTTCTCACTAATCAAATCAAACAACATTAACAACAAATTTAAAAATCAAAATATTTCATTTTTGCAATTTTTAGAATTTTAAAATCTACTAGGGATAAATGAATTATCAACACACTATTAAATTTAACTTTTGCAATTTTCTGAATTGTCTCCTTTGCCTTAACGCAATTTGAAATAATTTATATAATTTTCAAGCAAATTACTTAAGAAAAAACAAAAGTAATGGACTGTAATAAGAAGGTTCTGCATTCTCATCTAGGGATATATGCTTAACACAACATTGAAATTTGGGATTGCTATTTATAATATTCATCCACTAAAATGTATTTTATGCAATTAAGTCCATTATTGGTATTTTTGTTCAATTAACTTATTCAAATATTGTATTTTTCTCACCAATCAAATCAAACAGCATTAATAACAAATTTGAAAATCAAAGTATTGCATTTTTGCAACTTTTAGAATTTTAAAATCTGTTTGGGATAAACAAATTGCCAATAATCTGTTGAATTTAAATTTTGCAATTTTCTTAATTGTCTCCTTTACCTTAATGGAATTTGAAATGATTTGTAGAATTCTTGTCTTCAGACAAATTACTTAAGAAAAAGGAAAAGCAATGGACTCCAATAAGATGGTTCCCCACTCCTATCTAGGGATATATGCTTTACACAATCTTGAAACTTGAGATTGCTATTTATAATATTCATCCACTAAAGTGTCTTTTATGCAATTGAGTCCATTACTTATATTTTTGTTCACTTAACATATTCAAATATTGTATTTTTAGAATTTTAAAATTTGCTAAGTATAAGTAAATTGTCAATATTCTATTGAATTTAAAGTTTGCAATTTTCTTAATTGTCTCCTTTGCCTTAATGCAATTTGAAATGATTTATAGAATACTTGTCTTTAAACAAATTACTAAAGAAAAAGCAAAAGCAATTGACTCTAATAAGAAGGTTCCCCACTCTTATCTAAGATATATGTTTAACATAACATTAAAACTTTATATTACTAATTATAATATTTATCCACTAAAGTATATTTTATACAATTGAGTCAATTAGTTTTACTTTTGTTCAACTAATATATTCAAATGTTATATTTTTCTCACCAATCAAATTAAACGACATTAACAATAAATTTAAAAATCAAAATATTGCATTTTTGCAATTATTAGAATTTTAAAATCTACTAGGGTTAAATGAATTGTCAATACTCCATTGAATTTAACTTTTGCAATTTTTTTAATTGTCTCCTTTGCCTCAATGGAATTTGAAAAGATTTATAGAATTCTTGTCTTTAGACAAATTACTTAAAAAAAAAGGAAAAGTAATGGACTCTAATAAGATGGTTCCCCACTCCCATCTAGGGATATCTGCTTAACACAACCTTGAAATTTGAGATTGTTATTTATAATATTCATCTACTAAAGTGTCTTTTATGCAATTGAGTCCATTACTTGTATTTTTATTTAATTAGCATATTCAAATATTATATTTTTCACATTGTATATTTTTCTCACCAATTAAATCAAACAACTTTTACGATAAATTTAAAAATCAATAAACTTCGATTATGCAATTTTTAGAATTTATAATCTGCTAGGGATAACTAAATTGTCAATACTTTCTTGAATTTAAATTTTCCAATTTTCTGAATTGTCTCATTTACCTCAATACAATTTGAAATGATTTATATAATCTTCACGCAAATTGCTTATGAAAAAGCAAAAGTAATAGGCTGTAATAAGAAGGTTCTGTACTCATATCTAGGGATATATGCTTAACACAACATTAAAACTTGGAATTGTTATTTATAATATTCATCCACTAAAGTGTATTTTATGTAATTAAGTCTATTATTTGTATTTTTGTTCAATTAACTTATTCAAATATTGTATTTTTCTCACCAATTAAATTAAACGACATTAAGAATATATTTAAAAATCAAAATATTGCAATTTTGCAATTTTTGGAATTTTAAAATCTACTAGGGATAAATGATTTGTCAATACTCTGTTGAATTTAAGTTTTGCAATTTTCTGATTTATCTCCTTTTCCTCATCACAATTTGAAATGATTAAGATAATTTTTAGGCAAATTACTTAAGAAAAAACAAAAACAATGGACTGTAACAAGAAGGTTTTGCACTCTCATCTAGGGATATATGTTTAACACAACATTGAAACTTAGGAGTGCTATTTATAATATTCATCCACTTAATTGTATTTTATGCAATTAAGTTGATTACTTGTATTTTTGTTCAATTAACATATTCAAATATTATATTTTTCTCACAAATCAAATCAAATGACATTAACAACAAATTGAAAAATCAAATTGACTCTAATAAGATGGTTCCCCACTCCCATCTAGGGATATATGCTTTACACAACTTTGAAACTTGAGATTGTTATTTATAATATTTATCCACTAAAGTGTCTTTTATGCAATTGAGTTCATTACTTATATTTTTATTCAATTAGCATATTTAAATATTATATTTTTCATATTGTATATTTTTCTCACCAATTAAATCAAACGACTTTAACAATAAATTTAAAAATCAAAATATTTCAATTATGCAATTTTTAGAATTTATAATCTGCTAGGGATAACTGAATTGTCAATACTTTCTTGAATTTAAATTTTCCAATTTTCTAAATTATCTCCTTTGCCTCAATGCAATTTGAAATGATTTATATAATCTTCACACAAATTGCTTATGAAAAAGCAAAAGTAATGGGCTATAATAAGAAGGTTATGCACTCCCATCTAGGGATATATGCTTAATACAACATTAAAATTTGGGATTGCTATTTATAATATTCATCCACTAAAGTGTATTTTATGCAATTGAGTCCATTATTTGCATTTTTGTTCAATTAACTTATTCAAATATTGTATTTTTCTCACCAATCAAATTAAATGACATTAAGAATATATTTAAAAATCAAAATATTGCACTTTTGCAATTTTTGGAATTTTAAAATCTATTAAGGATAAATGATTTGTCAATACTCTGTTGAATTTAAATTTTGCAATTTTCTGATTTATCTCCTTTTCCTCAACGCAATTTGAAATGATTAAGATAATTTTTAGGCAAATTATTTAGGAAAAAGTAAAAGCAATGGACTGTAATAAGAAGGTTCTGCACTCCCATCTAGGGATATATGTTTAACACAACATTGGAACTTAGGAGTGCTATTTATAATATTCATCCACTTAATTGTATTTTATGCAATTAAATTGATTACTTGTATTTTTGTTTAATTAACATATTCAAATATTGTATTTTTCTCACCAATTAAATCAAACAACATTAACAACAAATTGAAAAATCAAAATATTGTATTTTTGCAGTTTTTAGAATTTTAAAATCTGTTTGGAACAAATAAATTGTAAATAATCTATTGAATTTAAATTTTTCAATTTTCTTAATTGTCTCCTTTGCCTCAATGCAATTTGAAATGATTTACAGAATTCTTGCCTTCAAATAAATTACTTAGGTAAAAGGAAAAACAATGGACTCTAATAAGATGATTCCCCACTCCCATCTAGGGATATATGTTTCACACAACCTTAAAACTTGAGATTGTTATTTATAATATTTATTCACTAAAGTATCTTTTATGCAATTGAGTCCATTACTTGTATTTTTATTCAATTAGTGTATTCAAATATTATATTTTTCACATTGTATATTTTTCTCAAACAGCTTTAACGATAAATTTAAAAATCAATATATTTCAATTATGCCATTTTTAGAATTTATAATTTACTAGGGATAACTAAATTGTCAATACACTATTGAATTTAACTTTTGCAATTTTCTGAATTGTCTCCTTTACCTCAACGGACTATGAAATAATTTATATAATCTTCATGCAGATTACTTAAGAAAAAACAAAAGTAATGGACTATAATAAGAAGGTTTTGCTCTCCTATATAGGTATATATGCTTCGCACAACCTTGAAAATTGAGATTGCTATTTAATATTCATCCTCGAAAGTGTATTTTATGCAATTGAGTCTATTACTTGTATTTTTATTCAATTAACATATTCAAATATTATATTTTTCACATATTATATTTTTCTCACCAATTAAATCAAATGACATTAACAATAAATTTAAAAATCAAAATATTTCAATTTTGCAATTTTTAGGATTTTAAAATTTGCTAGGGATAAGTGAATTGTCAATACTCTGTTGAATTTAAATTTTGCAATTTTCTGAATTGTCTCTTTTCCCTCAACGCAGTTTAAAATTACTAATATAATTTTCAGGCAAATTACTTAAAAAAAAAAAAGCAACAACAATGGACTGCAACAAGAAGGTTCTGCACTCCCATTTAGGGATATATGTTTAACACAATATTGAAACTTGACATTGCTATTTATAATATTCATCCACTAAAATGTATTTTATGCAATTGAGTCCATTACTTGTATTTTTGTTTAATTAACTTATTCAAATATTCTATTTTTCTCACCAATCAAATCAAACGACATTAACAACAAAATTAAAAATCAAAATATTGCATTTTTGCAACTCTTAGAATTTTAAAATCTATTTGGGATAAACAAATTGCCAATAATCTATTGAATTTAAATTTTACAATTTTCTTAATTGTCTCCTTTGCCTCAATGGAGTTTGAAATGATTTATAGAATTCTTGTTTTCAAATAAATTACTTAAAAAAAAGGAAAAGCAATGGACTTTAATAAGATGATTCCCCATTCCCATATAAGGATATATGCTTTACACAACCTTGAAACTTGACATTGCTATTTATAATATTCTTCCATTAAAGTGTCTTTTATGCAATTGAATCCATTACTTGTATTTTTGTTCAATTAACATATTCAAATATTGTATTTTTAGAATTTTAAAATTTTCTAGGCATAAATATATTGTTAATATTCTGTTGAATTTAAATTTTGAAATTTTCTTAATTGTCTCTTTTGCCTCAATGCAATTTGAAATGATTTATAGAATACTGGTCTTCATACAAATTACGAAAGAAAAAACAAAAGCAATTGACTTTAATAAGAAGGTTCCCCACTCCCATCTAAGATATATGTTTAACACAACATTAAAACTTGGGATTGCTAGTTATAATATTTAGCCACTAAAGTATATTTTATACAATTGAGTCCACTAGTTGTATTTTTGTCCAATTAATATATTCAAATATTATATTTTTCACATTTTATGCTTTTCTCACTAATTACTTAAGAAAAAGCCAAATCAATGGACTGTAATTAGACGGTTCTGCACTCCCATATAGGGATATATGGTTAACATAACATTGAAACTTGGAATTGCTATTTGTAATATTCATCCACTAAAGTGTATTTTATGTAATTGAGTCCATTACTTGTATTTTTGTTCAATTAACGTGTTAAAATATTATATTTTTCTCACCAATCAAGTCAAACGACATTAACAATAAATTTAGAAATCAAAATATTGCATTTTTGCAATTTTTAGAATTTTAAAATCTGTTAGGGATAAATGAATTTTCCATACTCTATTGAATTTAAATTTTGCAATTTTCTGAATTGTCTCCTTTGCCTCAATGTAATTTGAAATGATTTGTATAATGTTCAAGAAAATTACTTAAGAAAAACAAAAAGCAATGAACTGTAATAAGAAGGTTTTGCACTCCCATCTTGGGGTATATGCTTAACACAACATTGAAATTTAGGATTGCTATTTTCAATATTTATCCACTAACGTGCATTTTATGCAATTGAGTCCATTACTTGTGCTTTTGTTCAATTAAGTTAAAATATTGCATTTTTCTCACCAATCAAATCTAACGACATTGACGACAAATTTAAAAATCAAAATATTGCATTTTTGCAATATTTAGAATTTTAAAATTTACTAGGGATAAATAAATTGTCAATAATCTATAGAATTATAATTTTGCAATTTTCTTATTTGTCTCCTTTGCCTCAATGCAATTTGAAATGATTTATAGAATTCTTGTCTTCAAACAAATTACTGAAGAAAAAGGAAAAGCAATGGACTCAAATAAGATGGTTCCCCACTCCCATCTAGGGATTTATGCTTTGAAATGATTTATATAATCCTCAAGCAAATTACTTAAGAAAAAGCCAAAGCAATGCACTATAATCAGACAGTTCTGCACTCCCATCTAGGGATATATGTTTAACACAACATTGAAACTTGGAATTGCTATTTGTAATATTCATCCACTAAAGTGTATTTTATGCAATTGAGTCCATTACTTGTATTTTTGTTTGATTAAGTTATTCAAATATTATATTTTTCTTACCAATCAAATCAAACGACATTAACATTGAATTTAAAAATCAAAATATTGAATTTTTGCACTTTCTATAATTTTAAAATCTACTAGGGGTAAATCAATTGTCAATTCTCTGTTGAACTTAAATTTTACTATTTTCTGAATTGTCTCCTTTGCCTCAATGCAATTTTAAATGATTTATATAATCTTCAGGCAAAATTACTTAAGAAAAAGCAAAAACAATCGACTGTAATAGGAAGGTTCTGCACCCCTATCTAGGGATATATGCTTTGAAACTTGGGATTACTATTTATAATATTCATCCACTAAAGTGTATGTTATGCAATTGAGTCCATTATTATTTTTGTTCCATTAAGTTATTTAAATATTGTATTTTTCTCACCAATCAAATCAAATGACATTAACAACAAATTTAAAACTCAAAATATTGCATTTTTACAATTTTTAGAATTTTAAAATCAATTAAGGATACATAAATTGTCAACAATCTGTAGAATTTAAATTTTGCAATTTTCTTAATTGTCTCCTTTGCATCAATGCAATTTGAAATGATTTATAGAATTCTTATCTTCTAGCAAATTAGTTAGAAAAAAGGAAAAGTAATGGACTCTAATAAGATGGTTCCCCACTCTCATCTAGGAATATATGCTTTACACAGCCTTAAAACTTAAGATTGCTACATATAATATTCATCCAATAAAGTTTATTTTATGCAATTGAGTCCATTACTTGTAATTTTGTTCAATTAAATCATTCAAATATTGTATTTTTCTCACCAATCAAATCAAATGACATTAACAACAAATTTAAAAATCAAAATATTGTGCTTTTGCAATTTTTAGAATTTTAAAATCTGCAAGGGATAAATAAATTGTCAATAATCTGTTAAATTTAAAATTTGAAATTTTCTTAATAGTCTCCTTTGCCTCAATGCAATTTGAAATGATTTATAAAATTCTTGTCTTTAGACAAATTAGTTAAGAAAAAGGAAAAGGAATGGACTCTAATAAGATAGTTCCCCACTCCCATCTAGGGATATATGTTTCACAAAACCTTAAAACTTAGGATTGTTATTTATATTTATCCACTAAATTGTATTTTATGCAATTAAGATATTCAAATATTGTATTTTTCTCACCAATCAATTCAAACGATATTAACAATAAATTTAAAAACCAAAATATTATATTTTTGTAATTTTTAGAATTTTAAAATATGCTAAGGATAAATGAATTATCAATATTCTGTTGAATTTAAATTTTGCACTTTTCAGAATTGTCTTTTTGAAATGATTTATATAACCTTCAAGCAAATTACTTAAGAAAAAGCAAAAGCAATGGATTGTAATAAAAAGGTTCTCCACTCTCATCTAGGGATATATGCTTAACACAACAATGAAAGTTAGGATTGCTATTTATAATATTCATCCACTAAATTATATTTTATGCAATTGAGTTTATTACTTGTATTTTTGTTTAATTGTGATATTTAAATATTATATTTTTCTCACTAATTAAATCAAATGACATTAACAATAAATTTAAAAATCAAAATATTGCATTTTTACAATTTTTAGAATTTTAAAATCTGCTAAGGATTAATTTGATTGTCAATACTCTGTTGAATTTAAATTTTGCTATTTTCTGAATTGTCTCCTTTACCTCAACGCAATTTGAAATAATTTATATAATATATAGGCAAATTACTTAAGAAAAAGCAAAAGTAATGCACTATAATAAGAAGGTTCTGCGCACCTATCTAGAGATATGTGCTTAACACAACATTGAAACTTGGGATTGCTATTTATAATATTCATCCACTTAAGTGTATTTTCTGCAATTAATCTCATTACTTGTAATTTTGTTCAATTAACTTATTCAAATATTGTATTTTTCTAACCAATCAAATCAAATTACATTAACAACAAATTGAAAAATCAAAATATTGTACTTTTGCAATTTTTAGAATTTTAAAATCTGTTAGAGATAAATAAATTATCATTAATCTATTGAATTTAAATTTTGAAAATTTCCTAATTGTCTCTTTTGCCTCAATGCAATTTGAAATAATTTATAAAATTCTTGTATTCAGACAAATTAGTTAAGAAAAAGAAAAAGGAAAGGACTTTAACAAGATGGTTCCCCACTCTCATCTAGGGATATACGCTTTACACAACCTTGAAACTTCAAATTGCTATTTATAATATTCAATCCACTAAAGTGTCTTTTATGAAATTGAGTCCATTACTTGTATTTTTGCTCAATTAATAGATTCATATATTATATTTTTCTTACCAATTAAATCAAACGACATTAATAATAAATTTAAAAATCAAAATATTGCATTTTTGCAATTTTTAGAATTTTAAAATCTCCTAGAGATAAATGAATTATCAATACTTTGTTGAATTTAACTTTTGCAATTTTATGAATTGTCTCCTTTACCTCAATGTAATTTGAAATTATTTATATAATCTTCTAGCAAATTACTTAAGAAAGAGCAAAAGCAATCGACTCTAATAAAAAGGTTTTGCACTCTCATCTAAGGATATATGCTTAACACAACAACAAAACTTGGGATTTCTATTTATAATATTCATCCACTCAAGTGTATTTTATGCAATTGAGTCCATTACTTGTATTTTTTGTTCAATTAACATACTCAAATATTATATTTTTCTCACCAATTAAATCAAACAACATTAACAATAAATTTAAAAATCAAAATATTTCAATTTTACAATTTTTGGAATTTTAAAATCTACTAAGAATAAGTGAATTTTCAAAATTTTGTTGAATTCAAATTTTGCAATTTTCTAAATTGTCTCCTTTGCCTAAATGCAGTTTGAAATCATTTATATAATCTTCACACAAACTACTTAAGAAAAAGCAAAAGCAATGGATTGTAATAATAAGGTTCTACACTCTCATATAGGAATATATACTTAACACAACAATGAAATTAGGGATTGCTATTTATAATATTCATCCACTAAATTGTATTTTAAGCAATTGAGTCCATTACTTGTATTTTTGTTAAATTAAGATATTCAAATATTGTATTTTTCTCACCAATCAAATCAAACGACATTAACAATAAATTTAAAAATCAAAATATTCCATTTTTGCAATTTTTAGAATTTTAAAATCTGCTGTTGAATTTAAATTTTACAATTTTCTTAATTGTCACATTTGCCTCAATGCAATTTGAAATCATTTAAAGAATTCTTGTCTTTAGAGAAATTTCTTAAGAAAAAGTAAAAGCAATGGACTATAACAAGAAAGTTCTGCACTCCCATCTCGGGGTATATGCTTAACACAAGAATGAAACTTGAGATTGCTATATATAATATTTATCCACTAAATCGTATTTTATGCAATTGAGTTTATTACTTGTATTTTTGTTTAATCAAGATATTCAAATATTGTATTTTTCTCACCAATCAAATCAAACGACATTAACCATAAATTTACAAATTAAAATATTGCATTTTTGCAATTTTTAGAAGTTTAAAATTTGCTAAAGATAAATGAATTGTTAATACTCAGTTGAATTTAAATTTTACTATTTTCTGAATTATCTCCTTTGCCTCAAGGCAATTTAAAATGATTTATATAATCTTTATGCAAATTACTTAAGAAAAAGTAAAAGCAATACACTATAATAAGAATATTATGCACTCCCATCAAAGTATATGTGTTTAACACAATATTGAAACTTGGGATTACTATGTATAATATTCATCCTCTAAAGTGTATTTTATGCAATTGAGTTTATTACTTATAATTTTGTTTAATTAACTTATTCAAATATTGTATTTTTCTAACCAATCAAATCAAACTACATTAACAACAAATTTAAAAATCAAATATTGCACTTTTGCAATTTTTAGAATTTTAAAATCTGTAATTTTTAGAATTTTAAAATCTACTAATGATAAGTAAATTGTCAATAATCTATTGAATTTAAAATTTGAAATTTTCTTAATTGTCTCCTCTACCTCAGTGCAATTTGAAATAATTTATAAAATTCTTGTCTTCAAACAAATTAGTTAAGAAAAAGGAAAAGAAATGGATTCTAACAAGATGGTTCCCTACTCCCATCGAGGGATATACGCTTTACATAACCTTGAAATTTCAGATTGCTATTTATAATATTTAATCCACTAAAGTGTCTTTTATGAAATTGAGTCCATTACTTGTATTTTTGCTCGATTAATAGATTTAAATATTATATTTTTCACATATTATATTTTTCTTAATAATTAAATCAAATGACAATAACAATAAATTTAAAAATCAAAATATTTCAATTTTGCAATTTTTAGAATTTCAAAATCTATTAGGGATAAATGAATTGTCAATACTATGTTGAAGTTAAATTTTGTAATTTTCTCAATTGTGTTCTTTTCCTTAACACAATTTGAAATGATTTATATAATCTTTAGGCAAATTGCTTAAGAAAAAGCAAAAGCAATGGATTGTAATAAGAAGGTTCTGCACTCTCATGTAGGGATATATGCTTAACACAACAATGAAACTTAAGATTGTTATTTATAATATTCATCCACTAAATTGTATTTTATGTAATTGAGTCCATTACTTGTATTTTTGTTGAATTAGGATATTCAAATATTGTATTTTTCTCACCAATCAAATCAAACGACATTAACAATAAATTTAAAAATCAAAATATTCCATTTTTGATATTTTTAGAATTTTAAAATTTGCTAAGAATAAATGAATTGTTAATACTCTGTTGAATTTAAAATTTTCAATTTTCTTAATTGTTTCCTTTGCCTTAATGCAATTTGAAATGATTTATAGAATTCTTGTTTTCTGATAGCTTACTTATGAAAAAAGAAAAGTAACAGACTTTAATAAGATGGTTCTCCACTCTCAATTAGGGATATATGCTTCACACAACCTTACAACTTAAGATTGTTATTTATAATATTTATTCACTAAAGTTTCTTTTATGCAATTGAGTCCATTACTTGTATTTTTGTTCAATTAACATATTTAAATATTATATTATTCATATATTATATTTTTCACACCAATTAAATCAAACGACATTAATATTAAATTTAAAAATCAAAATATTTCAATTTTGCAATATTTTGAATTTTACAATCTGCTAGGGATAAATAAATTGTCAATACTATGTTGAATTTAAATTTTGCAATTTTCAGAATTTTCTCCTTTACCTCAACGCAATTTGAAATGATTTATATAATCTTCAGCCAAATTACATAAGAAAAAACAAACGTAATGGACTATAATAAGAAGGTTCTACACTTCCATATAGGGATATATACTTAGTACAACAATGAAACTTGGGATTGCTATTTATAATATTTATCCACTAAATTGTATTTTATGCAATTGAGTTTATTACTTGTATTTTTGTTCAATTAAGATATTCAAATATTGTATTTTTCTCACCAATCAAATCAAACGACATTAATAATAAATTTAAAAATCAAAATATTACATTTATGTAATTTTAAAATTTTAAAATCTGCTAGGGATAAATGAATTGTCAATACTCTGTTGAATATAAATTTTGCTATTTTCTAAATTTTCTCCTTTACCTCAATGCAATTTGAAATGATTTATAGAATTCTTGTCTTCAGACAAATTACTCAAGAAAAAGGAAAAGCAATGGACTCTAATAAGATGGTTCCCTACTCCTATTTAGGGATATATGCTTCACCCAATCGTGAAACTTGAAATTGCTATTTATAATATTCATCACCTAAAGTGTCTTTTATACAATTAAGTCCATTACTTGTATTTTTTTTTTCAATGAACATATTCAAATATTATATTTTTCACCTATTATATTTTTCTCACCAATCAAATCAAATGACATTAATAATATATTTAAAAATCAAAATATTGCACTTTTGCAATTTTTAAAATTTTAAAATCTACTAGGGATAAATGATTTGACAATACTTTGTTGAATTTAAATTTGCAATTTTCTGAATTGTCTCTTTTGCGTTAACACAATTTGAAACGATTTATATAATTTTTAGGCAAATTACTTAAGAAAAAGCAAAAGTAATGAACTGTACTAAGAAGATTCTACACCCCCATACAGGGATATATGCTTAACATAACATTAAAACTTGGGATTGCTATTTATAATATTCATCCACCAAAGTGTATTTTATGCAATTGAGTCCATTACTTGTAATTTTGTTCAATTAATTTATTCAAATATTGTATTTTTCTCACCAATGAAATCAAACGACATTAATAACAAATTTAAAAATCAAAATATTGCATTTTTGCAATTTTTAGAATTTTAAAATCACTTGGGGAGAAATAAATTGTCAATAATCAATATAATTTAAATTTTGCAATCTTTTTAATTGTCTCATTCGCCCTAATGCAATTTGAAATGACTTATAGAATTCTTATCTTCTGACAAATTATTTAGAAAAAGAGAAAAGCAATGCACTCTAATACGATGGTTCCCCACTCGCACCTAGGAATGCTTCACACAACCTTGAAACTTGAGATTACTATTTATAATATTCATCCACTAAAGTGTATTTTATGCAATTATGTCCATTACTTGTAATTTTGTTCAATTAACTTATTTACATATTGTATTTTTCTCATCAATCAAATCAAACGACATTAACAACAAATTTAAAAATCAAAATATTGCATTTTTGCAATTTTTAGAATTTTAAAATCAATTAGGGATATATAAATTGTCAAAAATTTATAGAATTTAAATTTTGCAATTTTCTTAAATGTCTCCTTTGCCTCAATGCAATTTAAAACGAATTATAAAATTCTTGTATTCTGGCAAATTAGTTAGAAAAAAGGAAAAACAATAGATTCTAATAAGATGGTTCCCCACTCTCATTTAGGAACATATGCTTAATACAACATTGAATCTTGGGATTCTTGTTTCTAATTGAGTATTTTATGCAATTGAGTACATTACTTGTATTTTTGTTCAATTAAGATATTCAAATATTGTATTTTTCTTACCAATCAAATCAAAAGATATTAACAACAAAATTAAAAATCAAAATATTGCATTTTTGCAATTTTTAGAATTTTAAAATCTACTAGGGATAAATAAATTGTCAATAATCTGTTGAATTTAAAATTTTCAATTTTCTTAATTGTCTCCTTTACCTCAAAGTAATTTGAAATGATTTATAGAATTTCTATTTTCAGACAAATTACTTAAGAAAAAGGAAAAGTAATGGACTCTAATAAGATAGTTTCACACTCCCATCTATCCCATCTAGGGATATATGCTTCACACAACCTTGAAACTTGAGTTTGCTATTTATAATATTCATCCAGTAAAGTGTCATTTATGCAATTAAGTCCATTACTTGTATTTTTGTTCAATTAATATATTCAAATATTATATTTTTCACATATTAAATTTTTTTCACCAATTAAATTAAACGATATTAACAATAAATTTAAAAATCAAAATATATCAATTTTGCAATTTTTAGAATTTTCAAATCTGATAGGAATAAATAAATTGTCAATACTCTGTTGAATTTAAATTTTGCTATTTTATGAATTGTCTCTTTTGCCACAAGGCAATTTGAAATGATTTATATAATTTTTATGCAAATTACTTAAGAAAAAGTAAAAGTAATGCATTGTAATACGAAGGTTCTACACTCCCATCAAGGTATATGTACTTAACACAACATTGAAACTTGGGATTGCTATGTATAATATTCATCCACTAAATTGTATTTTATGCAATTAAGTTCATTACTTGTAATTTTGTTCAATTAACTTATTCAAATATTGTATTTTTCTAACCAATCAAATCAAATTACATTAATAACAAATTTAAAAATCAAAATATTACACTTTTGTAATTTTTAGAATTTTAAAATTTGCTAGTGATAAATAAATTATCAATAATCTATTCAATTTAAATTTTTCAATTTTCTGAATTGTCTTCATTGCCTCAATGCAATTTGAAATGATTTATAGGATTCTTGTTTTCCAACAAATTACTTAAGAAAAAGCAAAAGTAATGGACTGTAATAACAAAGTTTTGCACTCCCATCTAGGGATATCTGCTTAACACCACATTGAAATTTGGGTTTGCTATTTATAATATTCATCCAATAAAGTGTATTTTATGCAATTGACTCCATTACTTGTATTTTTGTTTAATTAACATATTCAAATAGTATATTTTTCATATATTATATTTTTCTTACCAATTAAATCAAACGACATTAATAATAAATATAAAAATCAAAATATTTCAATTTTGCAATTTTTAGAATTTTCACATATACTAGGGATAACTGAATTGTCAATACTCTGTTGAATTTAAATTTTGCAATTTTCTTATTTGTCTCTTTTGCCTTAATGCAATTTGAAATGATTTATATAATTTTCAAGCAAATTACTTAAGAAAAAGTAAAAGCAATGGACTATAATAAGAAGATTCTACACTCCCATCTAGGGATATATGCTTAACACAACATTGAAACTTGGGATTGCTATTTATAATATTCATCCACTAAAGTGTATTTTATGCAATTGAGTCCATTATTTGTATTTTTGTTCAATTAACTTATTCAAATAATTTATTTTTCTCACCAATCAAATCAAATGACAGTAATAATATATTTAAAAATCAAAATATTGCACTTTTGTAATTTTTAGAATTTTAAAATCTGCTATGGATAAATGATTTGTTAGTACTCTATTGAATGTAACTTTTGCTATTTTCTTAATTGTCTCCTTTGCCTCAACACAATTTGAAAAACTTTATATAATCTTTAGGCAAATAACTTAAGAAAAAGCAAAAGCAACGGACTGTAATAAAAAGGTTTTACACTCCCATCTAGCGATATATGCTTAACACAACATTAAAACTTGGGATTGCTATTTATAATCTTCATCCATGAAAGTGTATTTTATGCAATTGAGTGCATTACTTGTATTTTTGTTCAACTAACTTATTGTATTTTTAGAATTTTAAAATCTGCTAGGGGTAAGGGATAAAAAAATTGTCAATAATCTGTAAAATTTAAATTATACAATTTCTTAATTGTCTCCTTTGCGTCAATGTAAATTGAAATGATTTATAAAATTTCTATGTTCAAACAAATTACTTAGGAAAAAGGAAAACCAATGGACTCTAAAAAGATGGTTCCCCACTCCCATCTAGGGATATATACTTTACACAACATTCAAACTTGAAATTGCTATTTATAATATTTATCCATTAAAGTGTCTTTTTTGCAATTGAGTCCGTTACTTATATTTTTGTTCAGTTGACATATTCAAATATTATATTTTTCACATATTATATTTTTCTCACCAATTAAATCAAATAACATTCACAACAAGTTTGAAAATCCAAATATTGCATTTTTGCAATTCTTAGAATTTTAAAATCTGTTAGGGATAAAGAAATTGTTAATAATCTGTAGAATTTAAATTTTGCAATTTTCTTAATTGTCTCCTTTTCCTTAATGTAATTTGAAATGATTTATAGAATTTCTGTCTTTAGACAAATTACTTAAAAAAAAGGAAAACCAATGGACTATAAAAAGATGGTTCCCCACTCCCATATAGGGATATATGCTTTACACAACCTTGAAACTTGAGATTGCTATTTATATTATTCCTCCACTAAAGTGTCTTTTATGGAATTAAGTCCATTACTTATATTTTTGTTCAATTAACATATTCAAATATTGTATTTTTCCCACCAATCAAATCAAACAACATTAATAATAAATTTAAAAATCAAAATATCGCATTTTTGCAATTTTTAGATTTTAAAATCTACTAGGGAGAAATGAATTGTCAGTACTCTATTGAATGTAACTTTTGCTATTTTCTTAATTGTCTCCTTTGCCTCAACACAATTTGAAATACTTTATATAATTTTCAGGCAAATTACTTAAGAAAAAACAAAAGCAATAGACTATAATAAGAAGGTTCTGCACTCCCATCTAGGGATATATGATTAACACAATATTGAAACTTGGGTTTGCTATTTATAATATTCATCCACTAAAGTGAATTTTATGCAATTGAGTCCATTACTTGTATATTTTTTCAATTAGCATATTCAAATATTATATTTTTCACATACTATATTTTTCTTACCAATTAAATCAAACAACATTAATAATAAATATAAAAATCAAAATATTTCAATTTTGCAATTTTTAGAATTTTCACATCTACTAGGGATAACTGAATTGTCAATACTTTGTTGAATATAAATTGCAATTTTCTAAATTGTATCCTTTGCCTCAACGCAATTTGAAATGATTTATATAATTTTCAAGCAAATTACTTAAGAAAAAATAAAAGCAATGGACTCTAATAAGAAAGTTATATATTCCTATCTAGGGATATATGCTTAACACAACATTGAAACTTGGGATTACTATTTATAATACTCATCCACTAAATTGTATTTTATACAATTAAGTCCATTACTTGTATTTTTGTTCAATTAAGATATTCAAATATTGTATTTTTATCACCAATCAAATCAAATCAAATCAAATATTGTATTTTTAATTAAGATGTTCAATTAAAAATAAATTTAAAAATCAAAATATTCCATTTTTGTAATTTTTAGAATTTTAAAATTTGCTAGGGATAAGTGAATTGTCAAAACTCTATTGAATTTAAATTTTTCAATTTTCTAAATTGTCTCCTTTATCTCAACGCAATTTAAAATTACTTATATAATTTTCAAGCAAATTACTTAAGAAAAAGTAACAACAATGGACTGTAATAAGAAAGTTTTGCACTCTCATCTAGGGATATATGCTTAACATAACAATGAAACTTAGGATTGCTATCTATAATATTCATATACTAAAGTGTATTTTATACAATTGAGTTGATTATTTGTATTTTTGTTCATTTAACATATTCAAATATTGTATTTTTCTCACCAATCAAATCAAATGACATTAACAACAAATTTAAAAATCAAAATTTTGCATTTTTGCAATTTCTAGAATATTAAAATCTACTAGGGACAAAAAAATTGTTAATAATCTGTTGAATTTAAATTTTTCAATTTTTTAATTGTCTCCTTTGCCTCAATGCAATTTGAAAGGATTTATAGAATTCTTGGCTTCAGAAAAATTACTCAAGAAAAAGGAAAAGCAATGGACCCTAATAAGATGGTTCCCCACTCCCATCTAGGAATATATGCTTCACATAATCTTGAAACTTGGGATTGCTATTTATAATATTGATCTACTAAAGTGACTTTTAGGCAATTGAGTCCATTACTTCTATTTTTGTTGAATTGACATATTCAAATATTATATTTTTCTAACCAATTAAATCAAACAACATTAACAATAAATATAAAGTTCAAAATATTTTAACTTTGTAATTTTTAGAATTTTAAAATCTAATAGGGATAAGTGAATTGTCAATACTCTATTGAATTTAAATTTTTCAATTTTCTAAATTGTATCCTTTGCCCCAATGCAATTTAAAATGATTTTTATAATTTTCAGGCAAATCACTTAAGAAAAAGCAAGAGTAATGGACTGTACTAAGAAGGTTCTGCACTCGCATCCAGGGATATATGCTTAACACAACATTGAAACCTGTGATTACTATTTATAATATTCATCCACTAAAGTGTATTTTATGTAATTAAGTCCATTACTTGAATTTTTGTTCAATTAACTTATTCAAATATTGTATTTTTCTCACCAATGAAATCGAATGACATTAACAAAAAGTTTAAAAATCAAAATATCGCATTTTTGCAATTTTTAAAATTTTAGAATCTACTAAGGATAAATGAATTGTCAATACATTGTTGAATTTAACTTTAGCAATTTTCTGAATTATCTTTTTTTTCTCAATGCAATTTGAAATGATTTATATAATCTTCAGCCAAATTATTTAAGAAAAAGCAAAAGCAATGAACAGTAATATGAAGGTTCTGCACTTCCATCTAGGGATATATGCTTAACATAACATTGAAACTTAGAATTGTTATTTATAATATTCATCCACTAAAGTGTATTTTATGTAATTGAATCCATTATGTGTATTTTTGTTCAATTAATATATTCAAATATTGTATTTTTCACATAATATATTTTTCTCACAAATCAAATCAAACGACATTAATAATAAATTTAAAAATCAAAATATTCCATTTTTGCAATTTTAGAATTTTAAAATATACTTGAGATAAAGAAATTGTTAATAATCTGTAGAATTTAAATTTTGCAATTTTCTTAATTGTCTCTTTTACCTCAATGTAATTTGAAACGATTTATAGAATCCCTGTCTTTAGACAAATTACTTAGAAAAAAGGAAAACCAATGGACTTTAAAAAGTTGGTTCCTCACTCCCATCTAGGGATATATGCTCTACACAACCTTGAACTTGAGATTGTCATTTATAATATTCATCCACTAAAGAGTATTTTATGGTATTGAGTACATTACTTGCATTTTTTCTCAATTGACATATTCAAATATTATATTTTTGACATATTATATTTTTATCACCAATTAAATCAAACAACATTAACAATAAATTTAAAAATCAAAATTTTGCATTTTTGCAATTTTTAGAATTTTAAAATCTATTAGGGATAAATGGATTGTCAATACTTTGTTGAATTTAACTTTTGCAATTTTCGGACTTGACTCCTTTGCCTCAACGCAATTTGAAATGATTTATATAATTTTCAGGTAAATTATTTAAGAAAAAGCAAAAGCAATGGATTGTAATAAGAAGGTTTTGCACTTCCATCTAGGGATATATGCTTAACACAACAATGAAACTTGGGACTGCTATTTATAATATTGATCCACTAAAGTGTATTTTATGCAATTGCGTCCATTACTTGTATTTTTGTTCAATTAACATATTCAAATGTTATATTTTTCACATTTTATATTTTTTTCAACAATTAAATCAAACGACATTAACAATAAATTTAAAAATCAAAATATTTCAATTTTGTAATTTTTCAAATTTCAAAATCTGCTAGGGATTAGTGAATTGTCAGTACTCTGTTGAATTTAAATTTTTCAATTTTCTAAATTGTCTCCTTTGCCTAAATGCAATTTGAAATGATTTATACATTCTTCGAGAAAATTATTTAAGAAATAGCAAAAACAAGGGACTGTAATAAGAAAGTTTTGCACTCCTATCTAGGGATATATGTTTAACACAACAATGAAATCTGAGATTGCTATTTATAATACTCATCCACTAAATTTTATTTTATGCAGTTTAGTCCATTACTTGTATTTTTGTTAAGTTAAGATATTCAAATATTGTATTTTTATCACCAATCAAATCAAACGACATTGAATATACATTTAAAAATCAAAATATTCCATTTTTGGAAGTTTTAAAATTCTAAAATCTGTCAAGGACAATTGAATTTTTTATGCTCTCTTGAATTTAAATTTTGCATTTTTCTTAATTGTCTCCTTTGCATCAATGCAATTTGAAATGATTTATAGATTTCTTGTCTTCAGAAAAATTACATAGGAAAAGAGAAAAGCAATAGACTCTAATAAAATGGTTCCCTACTCTCGTCTAGGCATATATGCTTCACACAACCTTGAAACTTGAGATTGCTATTTATAATATTCATCCACTTAAATGTCTTTTATGCAATTGAGTCCATTACTTGTATTTTTGCTCAATTAATATATTCAAATATTATATTTTTCACATATTATATTTTTATCGCCAATTAAATCAAACAACATTAACAATAAATTTCAAAATCAAAATATTTCAATTTTGAAATTTTTTGAATTTTCAAATTTGCTAGGGATAAGTGAATTGTAAGTACTCTGTTGAATTTAAATTTTACAATTTTCTAAATTGTCTCCTTTGCCTAAATGCAATTTGAAATGATGTATATAATCTTCGGGAAAATTACTTAAGAAATAGCAAAAGCAAGAGATTATAATACAAAAGTTCTACACTCCCATCTAGGAATATATGCTTAACACAACAATGAAACTTGAGATTGTTATTTATAATATTCATCTATTAAATTTTATTTTATGCAATTGAGTCCATTACTTGTATTTTTGTTGAATTAAGATATTCAAATATTGTATTTTTCACATATTATATTTTTCTCACTAAGTAAATCAAACGACATTAACAATAAATTTAAAAATCAAAATATTTCAATTTTGCAATTTTTTGAATTTCAAAATTTGTTAGGGATAAGTGAATTGTCAGTACTCTGTTGAATTGAAATTTTGCAATTTTCTGAATTGTCTCCTTTGCCTAAACGCAATTTGAAATGATTTTTATAATCTTTGCGAAAATTACTTATGAAATAGCACAAGCAAGGGACTATAATAAAAGGGTTATGCACTCCCATATATGGATATATGCTTAACACAAAAATGAAACTTGAGATTACTATTTATAATATTCATCTACTAAAGTGTATTTTATACAATTGAGTCCATTACTTGTATTTTTGTTCAATTAAGATATTCAAATAATGTATTTTTCTCACCAGTCAAATCAAACGACATTAACAATAAATTTAAAAATCAAAATATTTCATTTTTTGCAATTTTTAGAATTTTAAAATCAGTAAGGGATAAATGAATTGTCAACACTCTGTTGAATTTCAATTTTGAAAATTTCTTAAATGTCTCCTTTGCCTCAGTACAATTTGAAATGATTTATAGAATTCTTGTTTTTTTGACAAATTACTTAGGAAAAAAGAAAAGAAATAGACTCTATTAATATGGTTTCCCATTCCCATCTAAGGATATATATTTTACACAACCTTGAAACTTGAGATTGGTATTTATAATATTCATCCACTAAAGTGTCTTTTATGCAATTGAGTCCATTACTTGTATTTTTGTTCAATTAAGATATTCAAATATTATATTTTTCACATATTATATTTTTCTCACCAATTAAATCAAACAACATTAAGAATTTTAAAATCTTTTAGGGATAAATGAATTTGACTCCTTTGCCTTAATGCAATTTGAAATGATTTATATAATCTTCAGGCAAATTACTTAAGAAAAAAGAAAAGCAATGGATTGTAATAAGATGGTTCTGCACTCCCATCTAAGGATATATGCTTAACAAAACATTGAAACGTGGGATTGCTATTTATAATATTCATCCACTAAAGTGTATTTTATGCAATTGAGTCCATTACTTGTATATTTGTTCAATTAAGATATTCAAATATTGTATTTTTCTCACTAATCAAATCAAACAACATTAAGAATAAATTTAAAAATCAAAATATTGCATTTTTGATATTCCATTTTTGCAATTTTAAGAATTTTAAAATTTACTAGGGATAAATGAATTGTCAATATTGTGGTGAATTTAAATTTTGGTATTTTTTGAATTGCCTCCTTTGCCTCAATGCAATTTGGAATGATGTATATAATCTTTAGGCAAATTACTTAAGAAAAGGCAAAATGAATGGACTGTAATAAGATGCTTCTGCACTTCTATGTAAGGATATGTGCTTAACACAACATTAAAACTTGGGATTGCTATTTATAATATTAATCCACTAAAGTGTATTTTATGTAATTGAGTTCATTACTTGTATTTTTGTTCAATTAAGATATTCAAATATATTATTTTTCTCATCAATCAAATCAAACGACATTAACAATAAATTTAAAAATCAAAATATTACATTTTTGTAATTTCCAAAATTTTAAAATCTACTGCGAAAAAATGAATTGCCAATTCTTTGTTGAATTTAAATTTTGCTATTCTCTAAATAATCTCCTTTGCCTCAATGCAATTTGAAATGATTTATATAATCATTAGGCAAATTATTTATGAAAAAGCAAAAACAATGGACTGTAATAAAAAGGTTCTACACTCCCATTTAGTGATATATGCTTAACACAACATTGAAACTTGGGACTGCTATTTATGAACTTCATCCACTAAAGTGTATTTTATACAATTAAGTCCATTACTTGTATTTTTGTTATATTAAGATATTCAAATATTGTATTTTTCTCACTAATCAAATTAAACAACATTAACAATGAATTTAAAAATCAAAATATTGCATTTTTGCAATTTTTGCTAGGGATAAATGAATTGTCAATAATCTATTGAATTTAAAATTTTCAATTTTCTTAATTCTCTCTTTTGCCTCAATGCAATTTGAAATGATTTATAGAATTCCTGTTTTTAGAAAAATTACTTAAGAAAAAGGAAAACCAATGGACTCTAGTAAGATAGTTCCACACTCCCATCTAGGGATATATGCTTCACACAACCTTGAAACTTGAGTTTGCTATTTATAATATTCATCCACTAAAGTGTCTTTTATGCAATTGAGTCCATTACTTGTATTTTGGTTCAATTACTTTATTCAAATATTATATTTTTCACATAGTATATTTTTCTCACCAATTAAATCAAATGACATTTGCGATAAATTTAAACATCAAAATATTTCAATTTTGCAATTTTTAGAATTTTAAAATCTGTTAGGGATAAGTGAATTATCAATAACCTGTTGAATTTAAATTTTGAAATTTTCTTAATTGCATCATTTACCTCAATGCAATTTGAAATGATTTATAAAATTCTTATATTTAGACAAATTAGTTAAGAAAAAGGAATAGAAATGGACTCTAATAAGATGATTCCCCACTCCCATTTAGGGATATATGCTTCACATAAGTTTTAAATTTGTGATTGTTATTTATAATATTCATCCACTAAAGTGTCTTTTATACAATTGAGTCTATTACTTGTATTTTTGTTCAATTAACATATTCCAATTTATATCTTTTACATATTATATTTT
Organism: Bruguiera hainesii; assembly: GCA_023213295.1. Taxonomy (NCBI): domain Eukaryota; kingdom Viridiplantae; phylum Streptophyta; class Magnoliopsida; order Malpighiales; family Rhizophoraceae; genus Bruguiera; species Bruguiera hainesii. The sequence continues at coordinate 189,237 of JAHOYR010005794.1, read as the reverse complement.
TCTCACCAATTAAATCAAACAACATTAACAATAAATTGAAAAATGAAAATATTTCAATTTTGCAATTTTTAGAATTTTAAAATTTGCTAGAGATAAGTGAATTGTCAATAATCTGTCGAATTTAAATTTTGAAATTTTTTTAATTGCCTCATTTGTCTCAATGCAATTTGAAATGATTTATAAAATTCTTGTGTTTAGACAAATTAGTTAAGAAAAAGGAAAAGAAATGGACTCCAATAAGATGTTTCCCCACTCTCATTTAGGGATATATGCTTCACACAACTTTGAAATTTGAAATTGTTATTTATAATATTCATCCACTAAAGTGTCTTTTATACAATTGAGTCTATTACTTGTATTTTTATTCAACTAACATATTTAAATTTATATCTTTCACACATTATATTTTTCTCACCAATTAAATCAAACAACATTAACAACAAATTGAAAAATGAAAATATTTCAATTTTGCAATTTTTTGAATTTTAAAATCTACTATGGATAAGTGAATTGTCAATACTTTGTTCAATTTAAATTTTGCAATTTTCTAAATTGCCCCCTTTGCCTTAACGTAATTTGAAATTATTTATATAATTTTCACGTAAATTACCTAAGAAAAATCAAAAGTAATAGACTATAATAAGAAGGTTTTGCACTCCCATCTAGAGATATATGCTTCATACAATATTGAAACTTTGGATTGCTATTTATCATATTCATCTACTAAATTATATTTTATGCAATTGAGTCCATTATTTGTATTTTTGTTTGATTAAGATATTCAAATATTGTATTTTTCTCACAAATCAAATTAAACGACATTAATAATAAGTTTAAGAATCAAAATATTGCATTTTTGCAATTTTTAGAGTTTTAAAATCTACTAAGGATAAATGAATTGTCAATACGCTGTTTAATTTAAATTTTGCAATTTTCTTAAATATCTCATTTGCCTCAATCCAATTTGAAATGATTTATAGAATTCTTATCTTCAGACAAATTACTTAAAAAAAAGGAAAAGCTATGGACTTTAATAGGGTGGTTCCCCACTCCTATCTAGGGATATATGCTTAACACAACCTTGAAACTTGAAATTGCTATTTATAATATTCATCCACTAAAGTGTCTTTTATGCATTTGAGTCCAATACTTGTATTTTTGCTCAGTTAACATATTCAAATATTATATTTTTCACATATTATATTTTTCTCATCAATTAAATCAAACGACATTAATAATAAATTCAAAAATCAAATTATTTCAAATTTGTAATTTTTAGAATTTTAAAATCTGTTAGGGATAAATGAATTATCAATACTATGTTGAAGTTAAATTTTGCAATTTTCTGAATTGTGTCCTCTTCCTCAACGCAAGTTGAAATCATTTATATAATCTTTAGGCAAATTACTTAAAAAAAAGCAAAAGCAATAGACTATAATAAGAAGATTTTACACTCCCGTCTAGAGATATATTCTTAACACAACATTGAAATTTGGGTTTGCTATTTATAATATTCATCCACTAAATTGTATTTTATGCAATGGAATCCCTTACTTGTCTTTCTGTTTGATTAACATATTCAAATATTATATTTTTCACATATTATATTTTTCTCAACAATTAAATAAAACGACATTAACAATAAATGTAAAAATCAAAATATTTCAATTTTGCAATTTTTCGAATTTTAAAATCTACCAGGGACTCTAATAAGAAGACTCTGTAATCGCATACAGGGATATGTGCTTAACACAACATTGAAACTTGGGATTGCTATTTATAATATTCATTCACTAAAGTATATTTTATGCAATTGAGTCTATTACTTGTAATTTTTTTCAATTAAGATATTCAAATATTGTATTTTTCTCACCAATCAAATCAAACGACATTAACAACAAATTTAAAAATCAAAATATTGCACTTTTGCAATTTTTAGAATTTTAAAATCTACTAGGGATAAATAAATTGTCAATCATCTATTGAATTTAAATTTTGAAGATTTCTTAATTGCCTCCTTTGCCTCAATGCAATTTGAAATGATTTATAGAATTCTTGTCTTCAAACAAATTAGTCAAGAAAAATGAAAAGGAATGGACTCTAATAAGATGGTTCCCCACTCCCATTTAGGGATATATGCTTGGCACAACCTTGAAACTTGAGATTGTTATTTATAATATTCATCCATTAAAGTGTCTTTTATGCAATTGAGTCCATTACTTGTATTTTTGTTCAATTCACATATTCCAATATTGTATTTTTCACATATTATATTTTTCTCAGCAATTAAATCAAACGACATTAACAATCAATTGAAAAATGAAAATATTTCAATTTTACAATTTTTAGAATTTTAAAATCTGTTAGGGATAAACGAATTGTCAATACTTTATTGAATTTAAATTTGGCAATTTTATAAATTGTCTCCTTTTCCTCAATGCAATTTGGAATGATTTATATAATCTTTAGGTAAATTATTTAAGAAAAAGTAAAAGTAATGGATTGTAATAAGAATGTTATGCACTCTCATCTAAAGATATGTGCTTAACACAACATTAAAACTTGGGATTGCTATTTATAATATTGATCCACTAAAGTGTATTTTATGCAATTGAATCCATGACTTGTAATTTTGTTCAATTAAGATATTCAAATATTGTATTTTTCTCACCAATCAAATCAAAGGACAATACCAATAAATTTAAAAATCAACATATTGCATTTTTGCAATTCTTAGAATTTTAAAAACTATTAGGGATAAATGAATTATACTCTATTGAATTTAAATTTTGCAATTTCATAAATTGTCTCCTTTGCCTCAAGGTAATTTGAAATAATTTATATAATTTTTAGGCAAGTTACTTAAGAAAAAACAAAAGCAATGGATTGTAATAAGAAGGTTCTGCACTCTCATCTAAGGATATTTGCTTAACTTAACATTGAAACTTGAGATTCCTATTTATAATATTCACTTACTAAAGTGTGTTTTATGCAATTGAGTCCATTACTTGTAATTTTGTTCAATTAATATATTCAAATATTGTATTTTTCTCACCAATCAAATCAAATGACACTAATAATAAATTTAAAAAACAAAATATTGCTTTTTTGCAAATTCTAAAATTTTAAAATCTGTTAAGGATAAATGAATTGTCAATTATCGGTTGAATTTAAATTTTGCTATCTTCTAAATTGTCTCGTTTGCCTCAACGTAATTTGAAATGATTTATATAATCTTCAGGCAAGTTACTTAAGAAAACGCAAAAGCAATCGACTGTAATTGAAGGTTTTGCACTCCCATCTAGAGATATATGCTTAAGACAACATTGAAACTTCAGATTGTCATTTATAATATTCGTCCACTAAAGTGTATTTAATGCAATCGAGTCCATCACTTGTATTTTTGTTCAATTAATTTATTCAAATATTGTATTTTTCTCACAAATCAAATCAAACGATATTAACAACAAATTTAAAAATCAAAATATTGTATTTTTGCAATTTTTAGAATTTTAAAATCTACTGGGAATAAATGAATTGCTATTAATCTATTGAATTTCAATTTTGAAATTTTCTTAATTGTCTCCTTTACCTCAATGCAATTTGAAATGATTTATAGAATTCTTAACTTCAAAAAAAATACTTAAGAAAAAGGAAAAATAATGGACCCTAATAAGATGGTTCCCCACTCCCATTTAGGGATATATGCTTCACACAACCTTGAAACTTGATATTACTATTTATAATATTCATCCACTTAATTGTATTTTATGCAATTGAGTCCATTACTTGTAATTTTGTTCAATTAATTTATTCAAATATTGTATTTTTCTCACCAATCAAATCAAACGACATTAACAACAAATTTAAATATCAAAATATTGCATTTTTTCAATTTTTAGAATTTTCAAATCTACTAGGGATAAATGAATCATCAATAATCTATTGAATTTAAATTTCGCAATTTTCTTAATTGTCTCCTTTGCCTTAACGCAATTTGAAATGATTTATATAATATTTGGGCAAATTACTTAAGAAAAAGCAAAAGTAATGCACTTTAATAAGAAGGTTCTGCACTCCTATTTAGGGATATATGCTTCACACAACATTGAAACTTGGGATTGCTATTTATAATATTCATCCACTAAAGTGTATTTTATGCAATTGAGTTCATTACTTGTATTTTTGTCCAATTAACATATTCAAATATTTTATTTTTCTCACTAATTGAATCAAAATATCGCATGTTTGCAATTTTTAGAATTATAAAATTTGCTAGGGAGAAATGAATTGTCACTACTTTGTTGAATTAAACTTTTGCAATTTTCTGAATTGTCTCCTTTGCCTCAACATAATTTGAAATGATTTATATAATCTTCAAGCAAATTACTTAAGAAAAAGAAAACGTAATGGATTATAATAAGAAGGTTCTGCACTCCCATCTAGGGATATATGCTTAATCTAGGGATATATGCTTAACACAACATTGAAACTTGGGATTGCTATTTATAATATTCATCCAATAAAGTGTATTTTATGCAATTGAGTCCATTACTTGTATTATTGTTCAATTGACATATTCAAATGTTATATTTTTCACATATTATATTTTTCTCACCAACTAAATCAAACGACATTAACAATAAATATGAAAAGTAAAATATTTCAATTTTGAAATTCTTAGAATTTTAAAATCTTTTAGGGATAAATGATTTGTCAATACACTGTTGAATTTAAATTTTGCAATTTTTTCAACTATCTCTTTTGCCTAAACACAATTTGAAATTATTTTTATAATTTCCAGGCAAATTACTTAAGAAAAAGCAAAAGTAATGGACTGTAATAAGAAGATTCTGTACTCCCATCTAAGGATATATGCTTAACACAACATTTAAACTTGGGACTGCTATTTATATTATTCATCCCCTAAAGTGTATTTTATGCAATTGAATCCATTACATGTATTTTTGTTTAATTAACTTATTCAAATATTGTATTTTTCTCACCAATCAAATCAAACGACGATAACAACAAATTTGAAAATCAAAATATTGCATTTTTGCAATTTTTAGAATTATAAAATCTATTAGGGATAAATGAATTATCAATACTCTGTAGAATTAAACTTTTTCAATTTTCTAAATTGTCTCATTTGTCACAACGTAATTTGAAATGATTTATATAATTTTCAAGCAAATTACTTAAGAAAAAGCAAAAACAATGGATGATAATAAGAAGGCTCTGCGCTCCAATTCAGGGATATATGCTTAACATAACATTGAAACTTGAGATTGCTATTTATAATATTCATCCACTAAAGTGTTATGCAATTAAGTCCACTACTTGTATTTTTGTTCAATTAAGATATTCAAATATTGTATTTTTCTCACCAATCAAATCAAATGACATTAACAATAAATTTAAAAATCAAAATATTCCATTTTTGCAATTTATAGAATTTTAAAATCTACTAGGGATAAATGATTTGTCACTACTCTATTAAATTTAACTTTTTCAATTTTCTAAATTGTCTCCTTTGCCTCAACGCAATTTGAAATGATTTATATAATTTTCAGGCAAATTACTTAAGAAAAGGAAAAAGCAAAGGACTGTAATAAAAAGGTTCTGCACTGCCATATAAGGATATACGCTTAACACGATATTGAAACTTGGGTTTGCTATTTATAATATTCATCCACTAAAGTGTATTTTATGCAATTGAGTGCATTACTTGTATTTTTGTTCAATTAACATATTCAAATATTATATTTTTTCATATCATATTTTTCTCACCAATTAAATCAAACGACATTTACATTAAATTTAAAAATCAAAATATTTCAATTTTGCACTTTTTTGAATTTTAAAATTTGCTAAGGATAAATGAATTGTTAATACTCTATTGAATTTAAATTTTGCAATTTTTGGAATTGTCTCCTTTGCCTCAACGCAACTTGAAATAATTTATATAAGTTTCAGGCAAATTACTTAAGAAAAAGCAAAAGCAATCGACTGTAATAAGAAGGCTTTGCACTCCCATCTAGGGATATATGCTTAACACAACATTAAAACTTGAGATTGCTATTTATAATATTCATTCATTAAAGTGTATTTTATACAATTGAGTCTATTACTTATATTTTTGTTCAATTAACATATTCAAATATTGCATTTTTCTCACCAATCAAATCAAACGACATTAACAACAAATTTAAAAATCAAAATATTACATTTTTGCAATTTCTAGACTTTTAAAATCTGCTAGGGACAAATAAATTGTAAACAATCTATTGAATTTAAATTTTGCAATTTTCTTAATTGTCTCCTTTGCCTCAATGCAATTTGAAATAATTTATAGTATTCTTGTCTTCATACAAATTACTTAAGAAAAAGGAAAAGCAATGGACCCTAATAAGATGCCTTCCCACTCCCATCTAGGGATATATGCTTCACACAACCTTGAAACTTGAGTTTGCTATTTATAATATTCATCCACTAAAGTGTCTTTTATGCAATTGAGTCCATTACTTCTATTTTTATTCAATTGACATATTCAAATATTATATTTTTCATATATTATATTTTTCTTATCAATTAAATTAAACGACATCAACAATAAATTTAAAAATCAAAAAATTTCAATTTTGCAATTTTTAGAAATTTAAAATCTGGGAGGGAAATATGTATGAATTGTCAATACTCTTTTGAATTTAAATTTTGCAATTTTCTGAATTGTCTCCTTTGTCTCAACGCAATTTGAAATGAGTTATATAATTTTCAAGCAAATTACATAAGAAAAAAGCAAAAGTAATGGACTGTAACAAGAAGACCCCACACTTCCATCTAGGGATATATGCTTAACATAACATTAAAACTTGAGATTATTATTTATAATATTCATCCACTAAAGTGTATTTTACGCAATTGAGTCCATTAGTTGTATTCTTATTCAATTAACTTATTCAAATATTATATTTTTCACATATTACATTTTTCTTACCAATTAAATCAAACGATATTAATAATAAATTTAAAAATCAAAATATTTCAATTTTTCAATTTTTAGAATTTTAAAATCTGCTAGGGATAACTAAATTGTCAATACTCTGTTGAATTTAAATCTTGCAATTTTCTCAATTTTCTTCTTTGTCCCTACGCAATTTGAAAAGATTTAGATAATTTTCAGGCAAATCACTTAAGAAAAAGTAAGAGTAATGGACTGTTATAAGAAGGTTTTGCACTCTCATATAGGGATATGTGCTTAAGCCAATATTGAAATTTAGGATTCCTATTTATAATATATATCTACTAAAGTGTATTTTATGCAATTAAGTCCATTACTTGTATATTTATTCAATTAACTTATTCAAATATCATATTTTTCTCACCAATCAAATCAAACGACATTAATAATAAATTTAAAAATCAAAATATTGCACTTTTACAATTTTTCGAATTTTAAAATCTGCTAGGGATAAATGATTTGTCAATACACTATTAAATTTAAATTTTGCAATTTTTTAAATTGTTGGTTTTGCCTCAATACAATTTGAAATGATTTATATAATTTTCAAGCAAATTACTTAAGAAAAAGCAAAAGCAATGGACTCTAATAAGAAGGTCCTACACTCCCATCTAGGGATATATGCTTAATATAACATTGAAACTTCGGATTTCTAGTTATAATATTCATCCACTAAAGTGTATTTTATGCAATTGATTCCGTTACTTGTATTTTTGTTCAATTAACTTATTCAAATATTGTATTTTTCTCACCAATCAAATCAAACAACATTAACAACAAATTTAAAAATTAAAATATTGCATTTTTGCAATTTTTAGAATTTTAAAATCTGCTAGGGATAAATAAATTCTCAATAATTTGTTAAATTTAAATTTCGCAATTTTCTTAATTCTCTCCTTTGCCCCAATGCAATTTGAAATGATTTATAGAATTCCTGTTTTCAGACAAATTACTTAAGAAAATGGAAAGCAATGTACTCTAATAAGAAGGTTCTGCACTCCCATCTAGGGATATGTGCTTCACACAACCTTGCAACTTGAGTTTGCTATTTGTAATATTCATCCACTAAAGTGTATTTTATGCAATTAAGTCCATTATTTCTATTTTTGTTCAATTAACTTATTCAAATATTGTGTTTTTCTCACTAATCAAATCAAACGACATTAATAATAAATTTAAAAATCAAAATATTGCACTTTTGCAATTTTTGGGATTTTAAAATCTGCTAGGGATAAATGATTTGTCAATGCTCTGTTGAATTTAAATTTTGCAATCCTCTGAATTGTCTCCTTTGCCTCAACACAATTTGAAATGATTTATATAATTTTTAGGCAAATTACTTAAGAAAAAGCAAAAGCAAAGGACTGTAATAAGGAGGTTCTGTACTCCCATCCAGGAATATATGCTTAACATAACATTAAAACTTAGTACTACTATTTATAATATTCATCCCCTAAAGTGTATTTTATACAATTAAGTCCATTAATTGTATTTTTGTTCAATTAACTTATTCAAATATTGTATTTTTCTCACCAGACAAATTAAACGACATTAACAATAAATTTAAAAATCAAAATATTCTATTTTGAAATTTTTAGAATTTTAAAATTTGCTAAGGATAAATGAATTGTCAATAATCTGTTGAATTTAAATTTTTCAATTTTCTTAATTCTGTCCTTTGCCTTAATGCAATTTGAAATGATTTATAGAATTCCTGTTTCCGGGCAAATTGCCTAAGAAAAAGGAAAAGTAATAGACTCTAATAAGATGGTTCCATACTCTCATTTAGGTATATATGCTTCACACAACCTTGAAAATTCAGTTTGCTATTTATAATATTTATGCACTAAAGTGTCTTTTATGGAATTGAGTCCATTACTTGTATTTTTGTTTAATTAACATATTCAAATATTATATTTTTCAAATAGTATATTTTTCTCACCAATTAAATCAAATGATATTAACAATAAATATAAAAATCAAAATATTTTGATTTTACAATTTTTAGAATTTATAATCTGCTACGGATAATTGAATTGTCAATAATCTGTTGAATTTAAATTTTGCAATTTTCTGAATTGTCTCCTTTGCCTTAATGCAATTTGAAATGATTTATATAATTTTCAAGCAAATTACTCAAGAAAAAGCAAAAGCAATGGATTGTAATAAGAAGGTTCTGCACTCCTATCTAAGGATATATGCTTAAAACAACATTGAAAATTGAGAGTGTTATTTATAATATTCATCCACTAAGGTGTATTTAATGCAATTGAGTCCATTATTTGTATTTTTGTTCAATTAACTTATTCAAATATTGTATTTTTCTTACTTATCAAATCAACCGACATTAATAAAATATTTTAATATCAAAATATTGCACTTTTACAATTTTTGGAATTTTAAAATCTGTTAGGGATAAATGATTTGTCAATACTCTGTTGAATAAATTTTGCAATTTTTTGAATTGTCTCCTTTGCCTTAAAACAATTTGAAATCATTTATATAATTTTCAAACAAATTAGTTAAGAAAAAGTAGAAATAATGAACTATAATAAGAAGGTTCTGCAATCTTATCTTGGGATATATGCTTAACACAACATTGAAACCTGAGTTTACTATTTATAATATTCATCTAATAAAGTGTATTTTATGCAATTGAGTCCATTAATTGTATTTTTATTCAATTAACATATTCAAATATTATATTTTTCACATATTATATTTTTCTCACCAATTAAATCAAACGACTTTAACATTAAATTTAAAAATCAAAATATTTCAATTTTGCACTTTTTTGAATTTTAAATTCTGTTAGGGATAAATGAATTGTCAATACTCTGTTGGATTTAAATTTTGCAATCTTCGGAATTGTCTCTTTTGCCTCAATGCAATTTGAAATAATTTATGTAATCTTCAGGCAAATTACTTAAGAAAAAGCAAAAGTAATTAACTGTAATAAGAAGGTTCTACACTCCTATCTAGTGATATATACTTAACACAACATTGAAACTTGAGACTACTATTTATAATATTCATCCACTAAAGTGTATTTTATACGATTGAATCCATTAATTGTAGTTTTGTTCAATTAACATATTCAAATATTATATTTTTCTAACCAATCAAATCAAACAAAATTAACAACAAATTTAAAAATCAAAATATTACTAGAGATAAATAAATTTTCAATAATTAATAGAATTTAAATTTTGCAATTTTCTTAATTGTCTCCTTTGCCTCAATGGAATTTGAAATGATTTATAGAATTCTTGTTTTCAGACAAATTACTTAACAAAAAGGAAAAGTAATGGACTCAAATAAGATGGTTCCCCACTTCCATCTAGGGATATATGTTTTACACAACCTTGAAACTTGACATTGTTATTTATAATCTTCTTGCACTAAATTGTCTTTTATGCAATTGAGTCCATTACTTGTATTTTTGTTCAATTAACATATTCAAATATTGTAGTTTTAAAATTTTAAAATTTGCTAGGCATAAATAAATTGTCAATATTCTGTTGAATTTAAATTTTGAAATTTTCTTAATTGTCTCCTTTTCCTCAATGCAATTTGAAATGATTTATAGAATAGTTGTATTTAAACAAATTACTAAAGAAAAAGAAAAAGCAATTGACTTTAATAATAAGGTTCCTCACTCCCATCTAAGATATATGTTTAACAAAACATTGAAACTTGAGATTGCTAGTTATAATATTTATCCACTAAAGTATATTTTATACAATTGAGTCCATTAGTTGTATTTTTGTTCAACTAACATATTCAAATGTCATATTTTTCTCACCAATTAAATTAAACGACATTAACAATAAATTTAAAAATCAAAATACTGCATTTTTGCAATTTTTAGAATTTTAAAATCTGCTAAGGATAAATGTATTGTCAATAATCTATTGAATTTAAATTTTACAATTTTCTTAATTATCATGTTTTCCTCAATCCAATTTGTAAGGATTTATATAATTCTTGTCTTCAAACAATTACTTAAGATAAAGGAAAAGCAATTGGCTTTAATAAGAAGGTTCCTCTCTCCCATCTAGAGATATATACTTAACATAACATTGAAACTTGGGATTGCTATTTATAATATCCATCCACTAAAGTGTATTTTATGCAATTGAGTCCATTACTTATTCAAATATTCTATTTTCTCACAAATCAAATCAAATGACAATAACAATAAATTTGAAAATCAAATTATTGCATTTTTGCAACTTTTAGAATTTTAAAATCTATTTGGGATAAACAAAATGTTAATAATCTGTTAAATTTAAATTTTGCAATTTTCTGAATTGTCTCCTTTGCCTTAATGGAATTTGAAATGATTTATAGAATTGTTGTCTTCAGACAAATTACTTAAGAAAAAGGAAAAGTAATGGACTCAAATAAGATGGTTCCCCACTCCCATCTAGGGATATATGCTTCACACAACTTTGAAACATGAGATTGCTATTTATAATATTCATCCACTAAAATCTCTTTTATGCAATTGAGTCCACTACTTGTATTTTTGTTCAATTAACATATTCAAATATTATATTTTTCACATATTATATTTTTCTCACTAATTAAATCAAACCACATTAACAATAAATTTAACGATCAAAATATTTTAATTTTGCAATTTTTTGAATTTTAAATTTTGTTATGGATAAATGAATTGTCAATATTCTGTTAAATTTAAATTTTGCAATATTCTGAATTGTCTCCTTTGCCTCAACGTAATTTGAAATGATTTATATAATCTTCTGGCAAATTACTTAAGAAAAAGTAAAAGCAATGGACTGTAACAAGAAGGTTCTGCACTCTCATCTAGGGATATATGTTTATCACAACATTAAAACTTGAAATTGCTATTTATAATATTCATCCAATAACGTGCATTTTATGCAATTGAGTCAATTACTTGTATTTTTGTTCAATTAACTTCTTAAAATATTGCATTTTGCCCACCAATCAAATCTAATGATAATAACAACAAATTTAAAAATCAAAATATTGCATTTTTTCAATTTTTAGAAATTTAAAATCTATTAAGGATAAATAAATTGTCAATAATTTGCAGAATTATATTTTTGCAAATTTCTTAATTCTCTCCTTTGCCTCAATGCAATTTGAAATGATTTATAGAATTCTTGTATTCAGACAAATTACCTAAGAAAAAGGAAAAGCAAGGGACTCAAATAAGATGGTTCTTCATTCCCATTTAGGGATATATGCTTCACACAACTTTGAAACTTGGGATTGCTATTTATAATATTCATTCACAAAAGTCTCTTTTATCCAATTAAGTCCATTACTTGGATTTTTGTTCAATTAACATATTCAAATATTATATTTTTCACATATTATGTTTTTCTCACCAATTAAATCAAACGACATTAACAATAAATTTAAAAATCAAAATATTTTACTTTTGCAAATTTTATAATTTTAAAATCTGCTAGGGATAAATGGATTGTCAATACTCTATTGATTTTAAATTATCCAATTTTCTAAATTATCTCTTTTGTCTCAATGCAATTTCAAATGATTTATATAATTTTCAGGCAAATTACTTAAGAAAAAGCAAAAGCAATGGACTGTAATAAGAAGGTTATGCAGTCCCATCTAAGGATATATGCATAACACAACATTGAATCTTGGGATTGCAAGTTATAATATTTATCCATGAAAGTGTATTTTATGCAATTGGGTCCATTACTTGTATTTTTCTTCAATTAACATATTCAAACATTGTATTTTACACATTTTATATTTTTCTCACTAATTAAATCAAACAACATTAGCAATAAATTTAAAAATCAAAATATATCAATTTTGCAATTTTTAAGAGTTTAAAATATGCTAGGGATAAATGAATTGTCAATACACTGTTAAATTTAAATTTTGCAAGTTTTTGAATTGTCTCCTTTGCCTCAATGCTATTTGAAATGATTTATGTAATCTTCTGGCAAATTTCTTAAGAAACAGCCAAGGCAATGGACTGCCATCAGAAGGTTCTGCACTCCCATCTAGGGATATATACTTAACACAACATTAAAACTTCGAATTGCTATTTATAATATTCATCCACTAAAGTGTATTTTATGCAATTGAGTCCATTACTTGTATTTTTGTTGAATTAACGTATTCACATAATATATTTTTCTTACCAATCAATTCAAACAACATTAACAATAAATTTAAAAAACAAAATATTGTATTTTTTCAATTTTTAGAAATTTACAATCTACTAGGGATAAATGAATTGTCAATACTCTATTGAATTTAAATTTTACAATTTTTTTAATTGTCTCCTTTACCTCAACGTAATTTGAAATCATTTATATAATCTTCTGGCAAATTACTTAAGAAAAAGCTAAAGTAATGGACTATAATTAGACGGTTCTACACTCCTATCTAGGGATATATGCTTAACACAACATTGAAACTTGGAATTGCTATTTGTAATATTCATCCACTAAAGTGTAGTTTATGCAATTAAGTCCATTACTTGTATTTTTGTTCAATTAACGTGTTAAAATATTATATTTTTCTCACCAATCAAATCAAACGACATTAACAATAAATTTAGAAATCAAAATATTGTAGTTTTGCAATTTTTAGAATTTTAAAATCTGTTAGGGATAAATAAATGTTCCATACTCTGTTGAATTTAAATTTTGCAATGTTATGGATTGTCTCATTTGCTTTAACGAAATTTGAAATGATTTGTATAATCTTCAGGCAAATTACTTGAGAAAAAGCAAAAGCAATGGACTATAATAAGAAGGTTTTACACTCCCATCATAGGATATATGCTTAACACAACATTGAAATTTGAAATTGCTATTTACAATATTCATCCACTAACGTGCATTTTATGCAATTGAGTCCATTACTTGAATTTTTGTTCAATTAACTTGTTAAAATATTGCATTTTTCTCACCAATCAAATATAATGACATTACCAACAAATTTAAAAATCAAAATATTGCATTTTAGCAATTTTTAGAATTTTAAAATCTTCTTGGGATAAATAAATTAACAATAAAATGCAAAATTATAATTTTTCAATTTTCTTAATTACCTCTTTTGCCTCAATGCAATTTTAAAATATTTATAGAATTATTGTCTTTAGACAAATTACTTAAAAAAAAGGAAAATCAATGGACTCAAATAAGATTGTTCCCCATTCTTATCTAAGGATATATGCTTCACACAACTTTGAAACTTTGGATTGCTATTTACAATATTCATCCACTAAAGTGTCTTTTATCCAATTAAGTCCATTACTTGTATTTTTGTTCAATTAACATATTCAAATATTATATTTTTCTCACCAATTAAATCAAACGACATTAACAATAAGTTTAAAGATCAAAATATTTTAATTTTACAATTTTTAGAATTTTAAATTCTGCTAGGTATAAATGAATTGTTAATACTCTATTGAATTTAAATTTTGCAATATTCTGAATTGTCTCCTTTGCCTCAACGCAATTTGAAATAATTTATATAATCTTCAGGCAAATTAAGAAAAAGCAAAAGCAATGGACTGTAATAAGAAGGTTCTGCACTCCCATCTAAGGATATATGCATAACACAACATTGAATCATAGGATTACAGGTTATAATATTCATCCACTAAAGTGTATTTTATGCAATTGGGTCCATCACTTGTATTTTTGTTCAATTAACATATTTAAATATTATATTTTTCACATATTATATTTTTCCCACCAATGAAATCAAACGACTTTAATAATAAATTTAAAAATCAAAATATTTCATTTTTACAATTTTTAGAATTTTAAAATCTGCTAGGGATAAATAAATTGTCAATACTCTGTTGAATTAAAATTTTGCAATTTTCTGAATTATCTCCTTTGCCTCAACGCAATTTGAAATGATTTATATAATCTTCAAGCAAATTACTTAAGAAAAAGCAAAAGCAATCGACTGTAATAGGAAGGTTCTGCACCCTCATCTAGAGATATATGCTTCACACAACATTGATCCTTGGAATTGCTATTTATAATATTTATCCACTAAAGTGTATTTTCTGCAACGAAGTCTATTACTTGTATTTTTCTTCAAGTAACATATTCAAATATTATATTTTTCTCACCAATCAAATTAAATGACATTAACAATAAATTTAAAAATCAAAATATTACATTTCAGTAATTTTTAGAATGTTAAAATCTACTAGGGATAAATGAATTGTCAATACTCTGTTGAATTTCAATTTTTCAATTTTCTAAATTGTCTTATTTGCCTCAACGCAACTTAAAATGATTTATATAATTTTTAGGCAAATACGTTAAGAGAAAGCAAAAGCAATCGACTGTAATAAGAAGATTCTACACCCCCATTTAGGGATATATGCTTTCAAACTTGGGATTACTATTTATAATATTCATCCATGAAAATGTATTTTATGCAATTGAGTCCATTACTTGTATTTTTGTTTGATTAATTTATTCAAATATTGTATGTTTCTCACCAATTAAATCAAACGACATTAATATTAAATTTAAAAATCAAAATATTACATTTTTTTCACTTTCTAAAATTTTAAAATCTATTAGGGATAAATGAATTGTCAATTCTTTATTGAATTTAAATTTTGCTATTTTCTAAATTGTCTTCTTTACCTCAACGCAATTTGAAATGATTTATATAATTTTTAGGCAAATAACTTAAGAGCCAATCGATTGTAATAAGAAGGCTCCACACTCCCATGGGACTGCTATTTATGATATTCATCCACTAAAGTGTATTTTATGCAATTAAATCCATTACTTGTATTTTTGTTCAATTAAGATGTTCAAATATTGTATTTTTCTCACTAATCAAATGAAACGACATTAACAATAAATTTAACAATCAAAATATTTCATTTTTGCAATTTTTAGAATTTTAAAATCTATTAGGGATAAATGAATTGTCAATATTCTGTTGAATTTAAATTTTGAAATTTTCTTAATTGTCTCCTTTGCCTCAATGCAATTTGAAATGATTTATATAATTCTTTTCTTCAAACAAATTATTTAAGAAAAAGGAAAATCAATGGACTCTAATAAGATGGTTCTGCACTCCCATATGGGGATATACGCTTCACACAACCTTGAAATTTGAGATTGCTATTTATAATATTCATCCACTATAGTGTCGCTTATGCAATTAAGTCCATTACTTGTATTTTTGTTCAATTAACATATTCAAATATTATATTTTTCACATATTATATTTTTCTCACGAATCAAGTCAAACGACACTAACAACAAATTTAAAAATTAAAATATTGCATTTTTGGAATTTTTAGAATTTTAAAATCTACTAGGGATAAATGAATTGTCAATACTCCGTTGAATTTAAATTTTGCAATTTTCTAAATTGTCTCCTTTATCTCAATGCAATTTAAAATTACTTATATAATTTTTAGGCAAATTACTTAAGAAAAAGTAACAACAATGAACTGTAATAAGAAAGTTCTGCACTCCCATCTAGGGATATATGCTTAATACAACAATAAAACTTGAGATTGCTATCTATAATATTCATCTACTAAAGTGTATTTTATGCAATTGAGTTGATTATTTGTATTTTTGTTTATTTAACATATTCAAATATTGTATTTTTCTCACCAATGAAATCAAACGATATTAACAACAAATTTAAAAATCAAAATATTGCATTTTTTCAATTTCTAGAATATTAAAATCTACTAGGGACAAATAAATTGTAAATAATTTGTTGAATTTAAATTTTGCAATTTTTTAATTTTCCCCTTTGCCTCAATGCAATTTGAAATGATTTATAAAATTCCTATTTTTAGACAAATTACTTAAGAAAAAGGAAAAGTAATGGACTTTAATAAGATGGTTCCACACTCCAATCTAGGGATATATGCTTCACATAACCTTAAAACTTGAGATTGCTATTTATAATATTGATTCACTAAAGTGTCTTTTATGCAATTGAGTCCATTACTTTTATTTTTGTTCAATTGACACATTCAAATATTATACTTTTCATATATTATATTTTTATCATTAATCAAATCAAACGACATTGACAACAAATTTAAAAGTCAAAATATTGCATTTTTTCAATTTTTAGAATTTTAAAATCTGCTAGGGATAAATAAATTGTCAATACTCTGTTGAATTTAACTTTTGCAATTTTCTGAATTGTCTCGTTTGCCTCAACGCAATTTGAAATGATTTATATAATGTTCAAGCAAATTACTTAAGAAAAAGCAAAAACAATTCACTGTAATCAGAAGATTCTGCATTGTCATCTAAGGATATATGCTTAACACAACATTGAAACTTGGGATTGCTATTTATAATATTAATCCGCTAAAGTGTATTTTATGCAATTGTGTCCATTACTTGTTTTTTTGTTCAATTAACATATTTAAATATTATATTTTTCACATATTATATTTCTCTCACCAATTAAATCAAACAACATTAACAATAAATTTAAAAATCAAGTATTTCAATTTTTCAATTTTTAAAATCTTCTAGGGATAAGTGAGTTGTCAATACTCTGTTGAATTTAAATTTTTCCATTTTCTAAATTGTCTCCTTTACCTCAATGCAATTTGAAATAATTTATATAATCCTCAGGCAAATTACTTAAGAAAAAGCAAAAGCAATCGACTATAATAAGAAGATTTTGCACTCCTATCTAGGGATATATGCTTAACATAACATTGAAACTTGGGACTGCTATTTATAATATTTGTCCACTAAATTGTATTTTATACAATTGAGTTCATTACTTATATTTTTGTTCAATTAACATATTAAAATATTATATTTTTCGCAAGTTATATTTTTCTTACCGATTAAATCAAACGACATTAATAATAAATTTAAAAATCAAAATATTTCAATTTGCAATTTTTTGAATTTTAAAATCTGCTAGCGATAAGTGAATTGTCAAAACTCTATTAAATTTAAATTTTGCAATTTTCTAAATTGTCTCATTTATCTTAATGCAATTTAAAATTACTTATATAATCTTCAGGCAAATTACTTAGGAAAAAGTAACAGTAATGAATTGTAATAAGAAAGTTATGCACTCCTATCTAGGGATATATGCTTAACACAACAATGAAACTTGGGATTGTTATCTATAATATTCATCTACTAAAGTGTATTTTATGCAATTGAGTTGATTATTTGTATTTTTGTTCATTTAACATATTGAAATATTGTATTTTTCTCACCAATCAAATCAAACGACATTAAAAACAAATTTAAAAATCAAAATATTTCATTTTTGCAATTTTTAGAATTTTAAAATTAGTTAGGGACAAATGAATTGTAAATAATCTGTTAAATTTAAATTTTGCAACTTTTTAATTGTCTCCTTTGCCTTAATGCAATTTAAAAGGATTTATAGAATTCTTGGCTTCAAACAAATTACTTAAGAAAAAGGAAAAGCAATGGACTCTAATAAGATGGTTCCCCACTCCCATCTAGGAATATATATTTCACACAACCTTAGAACTTGGGATTGCTATTTATAATATTAATCCACTAAAGTGTCTTTTAGGCAATTGAGTCCATTACTTGTATTTTTGTTTAATTGACATATTCAAATATTATATTTTTCACATATTATATTTTTCTCGCCAATTAAATTAAATAACATTAATAATAAATATAAAAATCAAAATATTTCAATTTTGAAATTTTTAGAATTTTCAAATCTAATAGGGATAACTGAATTGTCAATACTCTGTTAAATTTAAATTTTTCAATTTTCTAAATTTTCTCCTTTGCCCCAATGCAATTTGAAATGATTTTTATAATTTTCAGGCAAATCACTTAAGAAAAAGCAAGAGTAATGGACTATAATAAGAAGGTTCTGCACTTGCATCCAAGGATATATGCTTAACACAACATTGAAACTTGGGATTGTTATTTATAATATTCATCCACTAAAGTGTATTTTATGCAATTGAGTCTATTACTTAAATTTTTGTTCAATTAACTTATTCAAATATTGTATTTTTCTCACCAATCAAATCAAACGACATTAACAAAAAGTTTAAAAATCAAAATATCACATTTTTGCAATTTCTAAAATTTTAGAATCTGCTAAGGATAAATGAATTATTAATACACTGTTGAATTTAACTTTAGTAATTTTCTGAATTTTCTCCTTTGCCTCAACGCAATTTGAAATGATATATATAATTTTCAGCCAAATTATTTAAAAAAAAGTAAAAGTAATAAACTGTAATAAGAAGGTTCTGCACTTCCATCTAGGGATATATGCTTAACACAACATTGAAACTTGGAATTGCTATTTATAATATTCATCCACTAAAGTGTATTTTATGTAATTGAGTCCATTATGTGTATTTTTGTTCAATTAACATATTCAAATATTGTATTTTTCACATAAAATATTTTTCTCACCAATCAAATCGAACGATATTAACAATAAATTTAAAAATCAAAATATTCCATTTTTGCAATTTTATAATTTTAAAATATACTTAGGATAAAGAAATTGTTAATAATCTCTAGAATTTAAATTTTGCAATTTTCTTGATTGTCTCCTTTACCTCAATGTAATTTGCAACGATTTATAAAATCCCTGTCTTTAGACAAATTACTTAGAAAAAAGGAAAAGTAATGGACTCTAAAAAGTTGGTTCCCCACTCCTATCTAGGGATATATACTCTACACAACCTTGAACTTGAGATTGCTATTTATAATATTTATCCACTAAAGAGTATTTCATGGTATTTAGTACATTACCTGTATTTTTTCTCAATTGACATATTCAAATATTATATTTTTCTCACCAATTAAATCAAACAACATTAACAATAAATTTTAAAATCAAAATATTGCATTTTTGCAATTTTTAGAATTTTAAAATCTGTTAGGGATAAATGGATTGTCAATACTCTGTTGAATTTAACTTTTGTAATTTTTGGAATTGACTCCTTCGCCTCAACGCAATTTGAAATGATTTATATAATCTTCAGGCAAATTATTTAAGAAAAAGCAAAAGCAATGGATTGTAATAAGAAGGTTCTGCACTCCCATTTAGGGATATATGCTTAACACAACATTGAAACTTGGGACTGCTATTTATGATATTGATCCACTAAAGTGTATTTTATGCAATTGAGTCCATTACTTGTATTTTTGTTCAATTAACATATTCAAATGTTATATTTTTTACATATTATATTTTTCTCAGCAATTAAATCAAACGACATCAACAATAAATTTAAAAATCAAAATATTTCAAATTTGCAATTTTTCGAATTTCAAAATCTACTAGGGATAACTGAATTGTTAATACTCTATTGAATTTAAATTTTGCAATTTTCTAAAATGTCTCTGTTACCTAAACGCAATTTGAAATGATTTATACATTCTTCGGGAAAATTACTTAAGAAATAGCAAAAGCAAGGGACTTTAATAAGAAGGTTTTGCACTCCCATCTAGGGATATATGCTTAACATAACAATGAAACCTAAGATTGCTATTTATAATACTCATCCACTAAATTGTATTTTATATAGTTGAGTCCATTACTTGTATTTTTGTTCAGTTAATATATTCAAATATTGTATTTTTATCACCAATCAAATCAAACGACATTAACAATACATTTAAAAATCAAAATATTTCATTTTTTGCAAGTTTTAGAATTTTAAAATTTGTCAGGAATAAATGAATTTTTGATACTCTCTTGAATTTAAAATTTGTAATTTTCTTAATTGTCTCCTTTGCCTCAATGCAATTTGAAATGATTTATAGATTTCTTGTCTTTAGAGAAATTACATTGGAAAAAGGAAAAGCAATGAACTCTAATAAAATGGTTCCCCACTCCCGTCTAGGCATATATGCTTCACACAACCTTGAAACTTGAGATTGCTATTTATAATATTCATCCACTTAAATGTTTTTTATGCAATTAAGTCCATTACTTGTATTTTTGTTCAATTAACATATTCAAATATTATATTTTTATCACCAATTAAATCAAACAATATTAACAATAAATTTCGAAATCAAAATATTTCAATTTTGCAATTTTTTAAATTTTAAAATTTGTTAGGGATAAGTGAATTGTGAGTACTCTATTGAATTTAAATTTTACAATTTTATAAATTGTCTCCTTTGCCTAAATGCAATTTCAAATGATGTATATAATTTTCGGGAAAATTACCTAAGAAATAGCAAAAACAAAGGACTATAATACGAAAGTTTTGTACTCTTATTTAGGAATATACGCTTAACATAATAATGAAACTTGGGATTGCTATTTATAATATTCATCCACTAAATTTTATTTTATGCAATTAAGTCCATTACTTGTATTTTTGTTCAATTAAGATATTCAAATATGGTATTTTTCACATATTATATTTTTCTCACTAATTAAATCAAACGACATTAACAATAAATTTAAAAATCAAAATATTTCAATTTTGCAATTTTTTGAATTTCAAAATTTGTTAGGGATAAGTGCATTGTCAATACTCTATTGAATTGAAATTTTGCAATTTTCTAAATTGTCTCCTTTACCTAAACGCAATTTGAAATGATTTTTATAATCTTTGCAAAAATTACTTATGAAATAGCATAAGCAAGGGACTATAATAAAAAGGTTATGCACTCCCATATATAGATATATGCTTAACACAAAAATGAAACTTGAGATTGCTATTTATAATATTCATCCACTAAAATGTATTTTATGCAATTGAGTCCATTATTTGTATTTTTGTTCAATTAAGATATTCAAATAATGTATTTTTCTCACTAGTCAAATCAAATGACATTAACAATAAATTTAAAAATCAAAATATTTCATTTTTGCAATTTTTACAATTTTAAAATTAGTTAGGGATAAATGAATTGTCAATACTCTGTTGAATTTCAATTTTGAAAATTTCTTAAGTGTCTTCTTTGCCTCAGTGCAATTTGAAATAATTTATAGAATTCTTGTCTTCTGACAAATTATTTAGGAAAAAGGAAAAGCAATGGACTTTATTAATATGGTTTTCCACTCCCATCTAGGGATATATACTTTACACAACCTTGAAACTTGAGATTGGTATTTATAATATTCATCCACTAAAGTGTCTTTTATGCAATTGAGTCCATTACTTGTATATTTATTCAATTGAGATATTCAAATATTGTATTTTTCTCACCAATCAAATCAAGCAACATTAAGAATAAATTTAAAAATCAAAATATTGCATTTTTGATATTCCATTTTTGCAATTTTGTGAATTTTAAAATTTATTAGGGATAAATGAATTGTCAATACTCTAGTGAATTTAAATTTTGGTATTTTTTGAATTGTCTCCTTTGCCTCAACGCAATTTGGAATGATTTATATAATCTTTAGGCAAATTACTTAAGAAAAGGGCAAACGAATGAACTGTAATAAGAAGCTTCTGCACTCCTATGTAGGGATATGTGCTTAAGACAACATTGAAACTTGGGATTGCTATTTATAATATTGATCCACTAAAGTGTATTTTATGCAATTGAGTTCATTACTTGTATTTTTGTCCAATTAAGATATTCAAATATATTATTTTTCTCACCAATCAAATCAAACGACATTAACAATAATTTAAAAATCATAATATTGCATTTTTGCAATTTCCAAACTTTTAAAATCTATTGGGGAAAATGAATTGTCAATTCCTTGTTGAATTTAAATTTTACTATTTTTTGAATAGTCTCCTTTGCCTCAACGCAATTTGAAATGATTTATATAATCATTAGGCAAATTACTTATGAAAAGCAAAAGCAATGGACTGTAATAAGAAGGTTCTGCACTCTCATTTAAGGATATATGCTTAACATAACATTGAAACTTAGGACTACTATTTATGATATTCATCCACTAACGTGTATTTTATACAATTAAGTCCATTATTTGTATTTTTGTTATATTAAGATATTCAAATATTGTATTTTTCTCATTAATCAAATCAAATGACATTAACAATAAATTTAAAAATCAAAATTTTACATTTTTGCAATTTTTGCTAGGGATAAATGAATTGTCAATAATCTGTTGAATTTAAAATTTTCAATTTTCTTAATTCTCTCCTTTGCCTCAATGCAATTTGAAATGATTTATAGAATTCTTGTTTTCAGAAAAATTACTTAAGAAAAAGGAAAAGTAATGGACTCTAATAAAATGGTTCAACACTCCCATCTAAGGATATATGCTTCACACAACCTTGAAACTTGAGTTTGCTATTTATAATATTCATCCACTAAAGTGTCTTTTATGCAATTGAGTCCATTACTTGTTTTTTTGTTCAATTATCTTATTCAAATATTATATTTTTCACATAATATATTTTTCTCACTAATTAAAACAAACGACATTAGCGATAAATTTAAAAATCAAAATATTTCAATTTTGCAATTTTTAGAATTTTAAAATCTGCTGGGAATAAGTGAATTGTCAATAATCTGTTGAATTTAAATTTTGAAATTTTCTTAATTGCCTCCTTTGCCACAATGTAATTTGAAATGATTTATAAAATTCTTGTATTTAGACAAATTAGTTAAGAAAAAGGAAAAGAAATGGACTCTAATAAGATGGTTCCCCACTCCTATTTAGGGATATATGCTTCGCACAACTTTGAAATTTGAGATTGTTATTTATAATATTCATCCACTAAAGTGTCTTTTATACAATTGAGTCTATTACTTGTATTTTTGTTCAATTAACATATTCAAATTTATATCTTTAACATATGATATTTTTCTCACCAATTAAATCAAACAACATTAACAATAAATTGAAAAATGAAAATATTTCAATTTTGCAATTTTTAAAATTTTAAAATCTGCTAGGGATAAGTGAATTGTCAATAATCTGTTGAATTTAAATTTTGAAATTTTCTTAATTGCCTCCTTTGCCTCAATGCAATTTGAAATGATTTATAAAATTCTTGTGTTTAGACAAATTAGTTAAGAAAAAGGAAAAGAAATGGACTCTAATAAGATGGTTCCTTACTCTCATTTGGGGATATACGCTTCACACAACTTTGAAATTTGAGATTGTTATTTATAATATTCATCGACTAAAGTGTCTTTTTTATACAATTGAGTCTATTATTTGTATTTTTATTCAATTAACATATTCAAATTTATATCTTTCATATATTATATTTTTCTCACTAATTAAATCAAATAACACTAACAATAAATTGAAAAATGAAAATAGTTCAATTTTGCAATTTTTTGAATTTTAAAATCTACTATGGAGAAGTGAATTGTTAATACTCTGTTCAATTTAAATTTTGCAATTTTCTAAATTGCCCCCTTTGCCTTAACGTAATTTGAAATGATTTATATAATCTTCACGCAAATTACTTAAGAAAAATCAAAAGTAATAGATTGTAATAAGAAGGTTCTGCACTCCCATTTAGAGATATATGCTTAACACAACATTAAAACTTTGAATTGTTATTTATAATATTCATCCACTAAATTGTATTTTATGCAATTGAGTCCATTACTTGTATTTTTGTTCGATTAAGATATTCAAATATTGTATTTTTCTCACAAATCAAATCAAATGACATTAACAATAAGTTAAGAATCAAAATATTGCATTTTTACAATTTTTAGAATTTTAAAATCTGTTAAGGATAAATGAATTGTCAATATGCTGTTGAATTGAAATTTTGCAATTTTTTTAATTGTCTCATTTCCCTTAATCCAATTTGAAATGATTTATAGAATTCTTGACTTCAGACAAATTACTTAAGAAAAAGGAAAAGCTATGGACTTTAATAAGGTGGTTCCCCACTCCTATATAGGGATATATGCTTAACACAACCTTGAAACTTGAAATTGCTATTTAGAATATTCATCCACTAAAGTGTCTTTTATGCAATTGAGTCCAATACTTGTATTTTTGCTCAGTTAACATATTCAAATATTATATTGTTCACATATTATATTTTTTCCACCAATTAAATCAAATGACATTTACATTAAATTTGAAAATTAAAATATTTCAATTTTGCACATTTTCGAATTTTAAAATTTGCTAGGGATAAATGAATTGACAATACCCTATTCAGTTTAAATTTTGCAATTTTCAGAATTGTATCCTTTACCTCAATGCAATTTGAAATAATTTATATAATCTTTAGGCAAACTACTTAAGAAAAAGCAAAAGCAATCGATTATAATAAAAAGGCTCTACACTCCCATCTAAGGATATATGCTTAATACAACATTGAAACTTGGGTTTGCTATTTATAATATTGATCCACTAAATTGTATTTTATGCAATGGAATCCATTACTTGTCTTTCTGTTTGATTAACATATTCAAATATTATATTTTTCACATATTATATTTTTCTTAGCAATTAAATTAAACGACATTAACAATAAATGTAAAAATCAAAATATTTTAATTTT
The DNA here is from genome assembly GCA_023213295.1 of Bruguiera hainesii. Classification (NCBI taxonomy): domain Eukaryota; kingdom Viridiplantae; phylum Streptophyta; class Magnoliopsida; order Malpighiales; family Rhizophoraceae; genus Bruguiera; species Bruguiera hainesii. Next base: position 163,738 of record JAHOYR010005794.1, on the reverse strand, counting down.
GCAATTTTTCGAATTTTAAAATCTACTAGGGATAAATGAGTTGTCAATACTCTCTTAAAGCAAAACGAATGGACTGTAATAAGAAGATTCTGCACTCACATATAGGGATATGTGCTTAACACAACATTGAAATTTGGGATTGCTATTTATAATATTCATCCAGTAAAGTATATTTTATGCAATTGAGTCTATTACTTGTAATTTTTTTCAATTAAGATATTCAAATATTTTATTTTTCTCACCAATCAAATCAAACGACATTAACAACAAATTTAAAAATCAAAATATTGCACTTTTGTAATTTTTAGAATTTTAAAATCTACTAAGGATAAATAAATTGTCAATCATCTATTGAATTTATATTTTGAAGATTTCTTAATTGCCTCCATTGCCTCAATGCAATTTGAAATGATTTATAGAATTCTTGTCTTCAAACAAATTAGTTAAGAAAAAGGCAAAGGAATGGACTCTAATAAGATGGTTCCCCACTCCCATTTAGGGATATATGTTTGGCATAACCTTGAAACTTGAAATTGCTATTTATAATATTGATCCACTAAAGTGTTTTTTATGCAATTGAGTCCATTACTTGTATTTTTCACATATTATATTTTTCTCAGCAATTAAATCAAACGACATTAACAATCAATTGAAAAATGAAAATATTTCAATTTTGCCATTTTTAGAATTTTAAAATCTGTTAGGGATAAATGAATTGTTAATACTTTATTGAATTTAAATTTGGCAATTTTATAAATTGGTTCCTTTGCCTCAATGCAATTTGGAATGATTTATATAATCTTTAGGCAAATTATTTAAGAAAAAGTAAAAGTAATGGACTGTAATAAGAATGTTATGCACTCTCATCTAAAGATATGTGCTTAACACAACATTGAAACTTGGGATTGCTATTTATAATATTGATCCACTAAAGTGTATTTTATGCAATTGAGTCCATTACTTGTAATTTTGCTCAATTAAGATATTCAAATATTGTATTTTTCTCACCAATCAAATCAAAGGACATTACCAATAAATTTAAAAATCAACATATTGCATTTTTTCAAATTTTAGAATTTTAAAATCTGCTAGGGATAAATGAATTGTCATTAATCTATTGAATTTAAATTTTGCAATTTTCTTAATTGTCTCATTTGCCTCAACGCAATTTGAAATGATTTATATAATTTTCAGGCAAATTACTTAAGAAAAAGCAAAAGCAAAGGACTGTAATAAGAAGATTCTGCACTCCCTTCTAGGGATATATGCTTAACATAATATTGAAACTTCGGATTTCTAGTTATAATATTCATCCACTAAAGTGTATTTTATACAATTGAGTCCGTTACTTATATTTTTGTTCAATTAACTTATTCAAATATTGTATTTTTCTCACCAATCAAATAAAACAACATTAATAACTAATTTAAAAATTAAAATATTGTATTTTTGCAATTTTTAGAATTTTAAAATCTAAGAGGGAAATATGAATTGTCAATACTCTTTTGAATTTAAATTTTTCAATTTTCTGACTTGTCTCCTTTGCCTCAATGCAATTTGAAATGAGTTATATAATTTTTAGGCAAATTACATAACAAAACAAAAACAAAAGTAATGGACTATAATAAGAAGGCCCCGCACTCCCATCTAGGGATATATGCTTAACATAACATTAAAACTTGGGATTGTTATTTATAATATTCATCCACTAAGTGTATTTTACGCAATTGAGTCCATTACTTGTATTTTTGTTCAATTAACTTATTCAAATATTATATTTTTCACATATTACATTTTTCTCACCAATTAAATCAAACGACATTAATAATAAATTTAAAAATTAAAATATTTCAATTTTTCAATTTTTAGAATTTTAAAATCTGCTAGGGATAACTGAATTGTCAATACTCTGTTAAATTTAAATCTTGCAATTTTCTCAATTTTCTTCATTGTCCCTATGCAATTTTCTCAATTTTCTTCATTGCTTTTTGAATTGTCGACTTTGCCTCAATGCAATTTGAAATGATATATATAATTTTTAGACAAATTACTTAAGAAAAAGCAAAAGCAATGGATTCTAGTAAGAAGGTTCTGCACTCCCTTCTAGGGATATATGCTTAACATAATATTGAAACTTCAGATTTCTAGTTATAATATTCATCCACTAAAGTGTATTTTATGCAATTGAGTCCGTTACTTATATTTTTGTTCAATTAATTTATTCAAATATTGTATTTTTCTCACCAATCAAATAAAACAACATTAACAACTAATTTAAAAATTAAAATATTGTATTTTTTCAATTTTTAGAATTTTAAAATCTACTAGGGATAAATAAATTTTCAATAATTTGCTGAATTTAAATTTTTCAATTTTCTTAATTCTCTCCTTTGCCCCAATGCAATTTGAAATGATTTATAGAATTCCTGTTTTTCGACAAATTACTTAAGAAAAAGGAAAGCAATGGACTCTAATAAGAAGGTTTTGCACTCCTATCTAGGGATATATGCTTCACACAACCTTAAAACTTGAGTTTGTTATTTATAATATTCATCCACTAAAGTGTATTTTATGCAATTGAGTCTATTATTTGTATTTTTGTTCAATTAACTTATTCCAATATTGTGTTTTTCTCACCAATCAAATCAGACGACATTAATAATAAATTCAAAAATCAAAATATTGCACTTTTGCAATTTTTGGAATTTTAAAATCTGCTATGGATAAATGATTTGTCAATACTCTATTGAATTTAAATTTTGCAATCTTTTGAATTGTCTCCTTTGCCTCAACTAAATTTGAAATGATGTATATAATTTTCAGGCAAATTACTTAAGAAAAAGCAAAAACAAAGGACTGTAATAAGGAGGTTCAGCACTCCCATCTAGGAATATATGCTGAACACAACATTGAAACTTAGGATTGCTATTTATCATATTCATCCACTAAAGTGTATTTTTTGCAATTAAGTCCATTACTTGTATTTTTGTTCAATTAGCTTATTCTAATATTGTATTTTTCTCACCAATCAAATCAAATAATATTAACAACTAATTTAAAAATCAAAATATTGCATGTTTGCAATTTTTAGAATTTTAAAATCTACTAAGGATAATCAAATTGTCAATAATCTGTTGAATTTAAAATTTTGAATTTTCTTAATTCTCTCCTTTGCCTCAATGCATTTTGAAATGATTTATAGAATTCCTATTTTCAGACAAATTACTTAAGAAAATGGAAAAGCAATGGACTCTAATAAGATGGTTCTGCACTCCCATATAGGGATATATGCTTCACACAACCTTGAAACTTAAGTTTGCTATTTATAATATTCATCCACTAAAGTGTATTTTATGCAATTAAGTCCATTATTTGTATTTTTGTTCAATTAACTTATTCAAATATTGTATTTTTCTCACTAATCAAATCGAACAACATTAATAATAAATTTAAAAATCAAAATACTGAATTTTTGCAATTTTTAGAATTTTAAAATCGGCTAGGGATAAAAGATTTGCCAATACTTTGTTGAATTTAAATTTTACAATTTTTTGAATTGTCTCCTTTGTCTCAACACAATTTGAAATGATTTATATAATCGTCAAGCAAATTACTTAAGAAAAAGCAAAAACAATGGATTGTAATAAGAAGGTTTTGTACTCCCATCCAGGAATATATGCTTAACACAACATTGAAACTTAGGACTGCTATTTATAATATTCATCCCCTAAAGTGTATTTTATACAATTGAGTCCATTACTTATATTTTTGTTCAATTAACTTATTCAAATATTGTATTTTTCTCACCAAACAAATCAAACGACATTAATAATAAATTTAAAAATCAAAATATTCCATTTTTCAATTTTTAGAATTTTAAAATCTACTAAGGATAAATGAATTGTCAATAATCTGTTAAATTTAAATTTTGCAATTTTCTTAATTCTCTCATCTGCCTCAATGCAATTTGAAATGATTTATAAAATTCCTGTTTTCAGACAAATTGCTTCAGAAAAAGGAAAAGTAATGGACTCTAATAAGATGGTTTCATACTCTCATCTAGGTATATATGCTTCACACAACCTTGAAACTTCAGTTTGCTATTTATAATATTTATCCATTGAAGTGTCTTTTATGAAATTGAGTCCATTATTGTATTTTTGTTCAATTAACATATTCAAATATTATATTTTTCTCACCAATTAAATCAAACGACATTAATAATAAATATAAAAATCAAAATATTTTGATTTTACAATTTTTAGAATTTATAATCTGCTACGGATAACTGAATTGTCAATACTCTGTTGAATTTAAATTTTGCAATTTTCTAAATTGTCTCCTTTGCCTTAATGCAATTTGAAATGATTTATATAATTTTCAAGCAAAATACTCAAGAAAAAGCAAAAGCAATGGATTGTAATAAGAAGGTTCTACACTCCTATTTAGGGATATATGCTTAACATAACATTGAAACTTGAGATTGTTATTTATAATATTCATCCACTAAAGTGTATTTAATGCAATTGAGTCATTATTTGTATTTTTGTTCAATTAACTTATACAAATATTGTATTTTTCTCACCTATCAAATCAACTGACATTAATAAAATATTTTAAAATCAAAATATTGCACTTTTACAATTTTTGGAATTTTAAAATCTGTTAGGGATAAATGATTTATCAATACTTTGTTGAATTTGAATTTTGCAATTTTTTGAATTGTCTCATTTGCCTTAAAACAATTTGAAATGATTTATATAATATTCAGGCAAATTAGTTAAGAAAAAGTAGAAATAATGAACTGTAATAAGAAGGTTCTGCAATCCCATCTAGGGATATATGCTTAGCACAACATTAAAACCTGAGTTTGCTATTTATAATATTCATCTAATAGAGTGTATTTTATGCAATTGAGTCCATTAATTGTATTTTTATTCAATTAACATATTCAAATATTATATTTTTCACATATTATATTTTTCTCACCAATTAAATGAAATGACATTAACATTAAATTTAAAAATCAAAATATTTCAATTTTTCACTCTTTCGAATTTTAAATTCTGTTAAAGATAAATGAATTGTCAATACTCTGTTGGATTTAAATTTTGCAATTTTCGAAATTGTCTCTTTTTCCTCAATGCAATTTAAAATAATTTATGTAATTTTCAGGCAAATTACTTAAGAAAAAGCAAAAGCAATTAATTGTAATAAGAAGGTTCTACACTCCCATTTAGTGATATATGCTCAACACAACATTGAAACTTGGAACTACTATTTATAATATTCATCAACTAAAGTGTATTTTATTCAATTGAGTCTATTACTTGTATTTTTGTTCAATTAACATATTCAAATATTATATTTTTTACATATCATATTTTTCTCACCAATTAAATCAAACGATATGTACATTAAATTTGAAAATCGAAATATTTCAATTTTGCACATTTTCGAATTTTAAAATTTGCTAGGGATAAATGAATTGGCAATACCCTATTCATTTTAAATTTTGCAATTTTCAGAATTGTATCATTCGCCTTAATGCAATTTGAAATAATTTATATTATCTTTAGGCAAATTACTTAAGAAAAAGCAAAAGTAATCGATTATAATAAAAAGGCTTTATACTCCTATCTAGAGATATATGTTTAACACAACATTGAAACTTGAGACAGCTATTTATAATATTCATTTACTAAAGTGTATTTTATGCAATTGAGTTTATTACTTATATTTTTGTTCAATTAAAATATTCAAATATTATATTTTTCTTACCAATTAAATCAAACGATATTAATAATAAATTTAAAAATCAAAATATTTCAATTTTGTAATTTCTTTTATTTCAAAATCTACTAGGTATAAGTGAATTATCAAAACTCGGTTGAATTTAAATTTTGCAATTTTCTCAATTGTCTCCTTTACCTTAATGCAATTTGAAATTATTTATATAATTTTCAAGCAATTTACTTAAGAAAAAGCAGCAGCAATGGACTATAATAAGAAAATTTTGCACTCTCATTTAGGGATATATGCTTAACATAACAATGAAACTTGGGATTGCTATTTATAATATTCATCTACTAAAGTGCATTTTATGCAATTGAGTTGATTATTTGTATTTTTGTACAATTAACATATTCAAATATTGTATTTTTCTCACCAATCAAATCAAACGATATTAAGAATAAATTTAAAAATCAAAATATTTTATTTTTGCAATTTTTAGAATTTTAAAATCCATTAGGGATAATTGAATTGTCAATACTCTGTCGAATTTATGTTTTGTAATTTTTCGAATTATCTCCTTTGGCTCAATGAAATTTGAAATGATTTATATAATCTTTAGGCAAATTACTTAAGAAAAAGCAAAAGATAAGGACTGTAATAAGAAGGTTCTACACTTCCATCTAAGGATATATGCTTAACACAATATTGAAACTTGAGTTTCCTATTTATAATATTCATCCACTAAAGTGTATTTTATGCAATTGAGTTTATTACTTCTATTTTTGTTCAATTAACATATTCAAATATTATATTTTTCACATATCATATTTTTCTCACCAATTAAATCAAACGACATTTACGTTAAACTTAAAAATCAAAATATTTCAATTTTGCACTTTTTCGAATTTTAAAATTTGCTAGGGATAAATGAATTGTCAATACCCTATTCAGTTTAAATTTTGCAATTTTCGAAATTGTATCCTTCGCCTCAATGCAATTTGAAATAATTTATATAATCTTGAGGCAAATGACTTAAGAAAAAGCAAAAACAATCGACTATAATAAGAAGGCTCTGCACTCCCATATAGGGATATATGCTTAACACAACATTGAAACATGAGACTGCTATTTATAATATTCATCCACTGAATTCTATTTTATGTAATTGAGTACATTACTTATATTTTTGTTTAATTAATATATTGAAATATTATATTTTTCACATATTATATTTTTCTCACCAATTAAATCAAACGACATTAACAATAAATTTAAAAATCAAAATATTTCAATTTTGCAATTTTTGGAATTTTAAAATTTGCTAGGGATAAATGATTTGTCAATACTCTGTTGGATTTAAATTTTGCAATTTTCTGAATTGTCTCCTTTGCCTCAACAAAATTTGAAGTGATTTACATAATTGTTAGGCAAATTACTTAAGAAAAAGAAAAAGTACTGCACTGTAATAAGAAGGTCCTGCACTCGCATCCAAGCATATATGCTTAACTCAACATTGAAACTTGGGATTCCTATTGATAATATTCATCCACTAAAGTGTATTTTATGCAATTGAGTCCATTACTTTTATTTTTGTTTAATTAACTTATTCTAATATTGTATTTTTCTCACAAATCAAATCAAACGACATTAATAATAAATTTAAAAATCAAAATATTGTGCTTTTGCAAGTTTTGGAATTTTAAAATTTGCTAGGGATAAATGATTTGTTAATATTCTGTTGAATTTAAATTTTGCAACTTTTTGAATTGTCTCCTTTGCCTCAATATAATTTGAAGTGATTTACATAATGTTTAGGCAAATTACTTAAGAAAAAGTAAAAGCAATGGACTGTAATAAGAAAGTTCTATACTCCCATTTAGGGATATGCGCTTAACACAACATTGAAACTTGTGATTGCTATTTAAAATATTCATCCACTAAAGTGTATTTTATGCAATTGAGTCCATTACTTGTATCTTTATTCGATTAACATATTCAAATATTATATTTTTCACATATTATATTTTTCTCACCAATTAAATCGAACGACATTAACATTAAATTTAAAAATCAAAATATTTTGATTTTGCTATTTTTTGAATTTTAAAATCTGGTAGGGATAAATGAATTGTCAATACTCTGTTTAATTAAATTTTGCAATTTTCTGAATTTTCTCCCTTGCCTTAAGGCAATTTGGAATGATTTACATAATCTTCTAGCAACTTACTTAAGAAAAGGCAAAAGCAAAGGATTATAATAAGAAGGCTCTACACTCTCATCTAGGGATATATGCTTAACACAACATTAAAACTTAGGTTTCCTATTTATAATATTCATCCACTAAAGTGTATTTTATGCAATTGACTTCATTATTTGTATTTTTGTTCAATTAACATATTCAAATATTATATTTTTCACATGTCATTTTTTTCTCACCAATTAAATCAAACGACATTTACATTAAATTTAAAAATCAAAATATTTCAATTTTGCACTTTTTGAATTTTAAAATTTACTAAGGATAAATGAATTGTCAATACCCTATTCAATTTAAATTTTGCAATTTTCAAAATTGTATCCTTTACCTCAACGCAATTTGAAATAATTTATATAACTTTCAGGCAACTTACTTAAAAAAAAGTAAAAGTAATCGACTATAATAAAAAGGATCTGCACTCCCATCTAGAGATATATGCTTAACACAAGATTGAAACTTGGGATTGCTATTTATAATATTCATCCACTAAAGTGTATTTTATGCAATTGAGTTCATTACTTGTATTTTTGTTCAATTAACTTATTCAAATATTGTATTTTTCCCACCAATCAAATCAAACGACTATAACAACAAATTTAAAAATCAAAATAATATATTTTTGCAATTTTTAGAATTTTGAAATATGTTAGGGGGAAATAAATTGTCAAAAACCTATTGAATTTAAAATTTTCAATTTTCTTAATTGTCTCCTTTGCCTAAATATAATTTGAAATGATTTATAGAATTTTTGTTTTTAGACAAATTACTTACAAAAAAGGAAAAGCAATGGACTCTAATAAGATCGTTCTGCACTCCCATCTAAGGATATATGCTTCAAACAACCTTGAAATTTGAGATTGCTATTTATAATATTCATCAACTAAAGTGTCTTTTATGCAATTAAGTCCATTACTTATATTTTTGTTCAATTAACATATTCAAATATTATATTTTTCACATATTATATTTTTCTCACCAATTAGATCAAACGACATTAACATTAAATTTAAAAATCAAAATTTTTAAATTTTGCAATTTTTTGAATTTAAAATATGGTAGGAATAAATGAATAGTCAATACTTTGTTGAATTTAAATTTTACAATTTTCTGAATTGTCTCCTTTGCCTCAATGCAATTTGAAATGATTTATATAATTTTCTAGCAACTTAAGAAAAAGAAAAAGTAATTGACTGTAATAAGAAGGTTCTGCACTCCCATATAGGGATATATGCTTAACACCACATTGAAACATGAGACTGCTATTTATAATATTCATCGACTAAAGTGTATTTTATGCAATTGAGTCCATTATTTGTATTTTTATTCAATTAATATATTCAAATATAATATTTTTCCCATATTATATTTTTCTCACCAATTAAATCAAACGACATTAACAATAAATTTAAAAATCAAAATATTTCAATTTTGCAATTTTTTGAATTTTAAAATCTGCTAGGGATAACTAATTTGTTAAGACTCTATTGAATTTAAATTTTGCAATTTTCTGAATTGTCTCTTTTGCCTCAACCCAATTTGACATCATTTATATAATCTTTAGGAAAATTACTTAAGAACAAGTAAAAACAATGAACTGTAATAAGAAGGTTATACTCTCCCATTTAGGGATATATGCTTAACACAACATTGAAACTTGAGATTGTTATTTATAATATTCATCCATTAAAGTGTATTTTATGCAATTGAGTCAATTACTTGTATTTTTGTTCAAATAACTTATTCAAATATTGTGTTTTTCCCACCAATCAAATCAAATGACTATAACAACAAATTTAAAAATCAAAATATTGCATTTTTGCAATTTTTAGAATTTTGAAATCTGCTAAGGGTAAATAAATTGTCAAAACCTGTTGAATTTAAATTTTCTAATTTTCTTAATTTTCTCCTTTGCCTAAATGTAATTTGAAATGATTTATAGAATTCCTGTCTTTAGAAAAATTACTTACAAAAAAGGAAAACCAATGGACTCTAATAAGATCGTTCCGCATTCCAATCTAGGGATATATGCTTCACACAACTTTGAAATTTGAGATTTCTATTTATGATATTCATCCACTAAAGTGTCTTTTATGCAATTAAGTCCATTACTTATATTTTTGTTCAATTAACATATTCAAATATTATATTTTTCACATATTATATTTTTCTCACTAATTAGATCAAACGACATTAACATTAAATTTAAAAATCAAAATATTTCAATTTTGCAATTTTTTGAATTTGAAAATCTGGTAGGGATAAATGAATTGTCAATATTTTGTTGAATTTAAATTTTGCAATTTTTTGAATTGTCTCCTTTGCCTCAATGCAATTTGAAATGATTTTAAAGTCTACTAGGGATAAATAAATTGTAATTAATCTATTGAATTTAAATTTTACAATTTTCTTAATTGTCTTCATTGCCCTAATGCAATTTGAAATAATTTATAGAATTCTTGCCTTTAGACAAATTACTTAAGAAAAAAAGAAAAGCAATGGACTCTAATAATATGGTTTTGCACTCCTATCTTGATATATAGGGTTCACATAACCTTGAAACTTAAGTTTGCTATCTATAATATTCATCCACTAAAGTGTCTTTTACGCAATTGAGTCCATTACTTGTATTTTTGTTCAATTCACATTTTCAAATATTATATTTTTCACATATTATATTTTTCTCACAAATTAAATCAAACGACATTAATAATAAATATAAAAATCAAAATATTTCGATTTTGCAATTTTTAGAATTTTAAAATCTACTAGGAATAAATGAATTGTCAATACTTTGTTGAATTTAAATTTTGCAATTTTCTGAATTGTCCCCTTTCCCGTAACACAATTTGAAATGATTTATATAATCTTCATGCAAATTACTTAAGAAAATACAATAGCAATGGACTGTACTAAGAAGGTTCTACACTCATATACAAGGATATATGCTTAACACAACTTTGAAACTTGGGAGTGTTATTTATAATATTCATCCACTTAATTGTATTTTATGCAATTGAGTTCATTACTTGTATTTTTGTTCAATTGACATATTGAAATATTATATTTTTCACACATTATATTTTTCTCACCAATTAAATCAAACGACATTAATGTTAAATTTAAAAATCAAAATATTTTGATTTTGTAATTTTTAAATTTTATAATCTGCTAGGGATAATAACGAAATTGTCAATACTTTGTTAAATTTAAATTATGCAATTTTTTGAATTCTCTCCTTTCCCTTAACACAATTTGAAATGATTTATATAATTTTCATGTAAATTACTTAAGAAAATACAAAATTAATGGACTGTAATAAAAAGGTTTTACACTCCCATCTAGGGATATATGCTTAACACAACATTGAAACTTAGGTTTGTTGTTTATAATATTCATCCAATAAAGTGTATTTTATGCAATTTAGTCCATTATTTGTATTTTTGTTTAACTAACTTATTCAAATATTGTATTTTTTTACCAATCTAATTAAACGACATTAACAACAAATTTAAAAATCAAAATATTGCATGTTTGCAATTTTTAAAATTTTAAAATCTGCTAAGGATAACTGAATTGTCAATACTCTCTTGAATTTAAATTTTGCAATTTTCTGAAGTGTCTTTTTTGCCTCAACGCAATTTGAAATAATTTATATAATCTTCTAGCAAATTACTTAAGAAAAAGCAAAAGTAATGGACTATAAGAAGAAGGTTCTACACTCACATCGAGGGATATATGTTTAACACAACATTAAAACTTAAGAATGCTATTTATAATATTCATCCACTTAATTGTATTTTATGCAATTGAGTCGATTACTTGTATTTTTATTCAATTAACATATTCAAATATTGTATTTTTCTCACCAATCAAATCAAAGGACATTAAAAACAAATTAAAAATCAAAATATTGCATTTTTGTAATTTTTAGAATTTTAAAATCTACTAGGGACAAATAAATTGTAAATAATCTATTGAATTTAAATTTTGCAATTTTCTTAATTATCTCCTTTACCTTAATGCAATTTAAAATGATTTATAGAATTCTTGCCTTCAAACAAATTACTTAACAAAAAGGAAAAGCAATGGGCTTTAAAAAGATGGTTATGCAATCCCATCAAGGGATATAGGCCTCACACAACCTTGAAACTTGAGTTTGCTATTTATAATATTCATCCACTAAAATGTCTTTTATGCAATTGAGTCCATTACTTGTATTTTTGTTCAATTAACTTATTTAAATATTGTATTTTTCTCACCAATCAAATCAAACGACATTAACAACAAATTTCAAAATCAAAATATTGCATTTTTGCAATTTTTAGAATTTTAAAATCTGTTAGGGACAAATAAATTTTCCATAATCCGTTGAATTTAAATTTTTCAATTTTCTTAATTGTCTCCTTTCACTCAATGCAATTTGAAATGATTTATAGAATTCTTGTTTTCAGACAAATTACTTAAAAAAAACAAAAAGCAATGAACTCTAATAAGATGGTTCCCGACTCCCATCAAGGGATATATGCTTGACATAACCTTGAAATTTGAGATTGCTATTTATAATATTCAACCACTAATGTGTCTTTTATGCAATTGATTCCATTACTTGTATTTTTGTTCAATTAACATATTCAAATATTATATTTTTCTCACTAATTAAATCAAACGACATTAATAATAAATTTAAAAATCAAAATATTTCCATTTTGCAATTTTTTGAATTTTAACATCTAGTAGGAATAAATGAATTGTCAATACTTTATTGAATTTAAATTTTGCAATTTTCAGAATTGTCTCCTTTGTCTCAACGTAATTTGAAATAATTTATGTAATCTTCAGGAAAATTATTTAAGAAAAAACAAAAGCAATCTACTGTAATAAGAAGACTTTACACTCCTATTTAGTGATATATGCTTAACACAACATTGAAACTTGGGACTGTTATTTATAATATTTATCCACTAAAGTGTATTTTATATAATTAAGTCCATTACTTGTATTTTTGTTCAATTAACATATTCAAATATTATATTTTTCTCACTAATTATATCAAACAATATTAACAATAAATTTAAAAATCAAAATATTTCTATTTTGCAATTTTTCAAATTTTAAAATCTGGTAGGGATAAATGAATTGTCAATACTCTGTTAAATTTAAATTTTGTAATTTTCTGAATTGTCTCCTTTGCTTCAATGTAATTTGAAATGATTTATATAATCTTCAGGCAAATTACTTAAGAAAAAGCAAAGAAATGGACTCTAATAAGAAGGTTCTGCACTCCCATCTAGAGATATATGCTTAACACAACATTGAAACTTAGGTTTGCTATTTATAATATTCATCAAATAAAGTTTATTTTATGCAATTGAGTCCATTATGTGTATTTTTGTTGAATTAACATATTCAAATATTATATTTCTCTCACCAATCAAATCAAACGATATTAAGAATAAATGTAAAAATCAAAATATTGCATTTTTGCAATTTTTAGAATTTTAAAATATGCTAAGGATAAATAAGTCGTCAATAATCTATTAAATTTAAACTTTTCAATTTTCTTAATTATCTCCTTTACCTCAATGCAATCTATGGATATATACTTCACACAACCTTGAAACTTGAGATTGCTTTTTATAATATTCGTCTACTAAAGTGTCTTTTTTGCAATTGAGTTCATTACTTATATTTTTGTTCAATTAGCATATTCAAATATTATATTTTTCACATAGTATATTTTTCTCATCAATTAAATAAAACAACATTAATGATAAATTTAAAAATCAAAATATTTCAATTTTGCAATTTTTAGAATTTTAAAATCTACTACAGATAAGTCCATTGTCAATACTCTATTGAATTTAAATTTTGCAATTTTTTGAATTGTCTCCTTTGCCTCAATGTAATTTGAAATGATTTATATAATATTCAAGCAAATTATTGAAGAAAAAACAAAAGCAATTGATTGTAATAAGAAAGCTCTACACTCCCATCTAATGATATATGCTTAACACAACATTGAAACTTGGGACTACTATTTATAATATTCATCCATTAAAGTGTATTTTATGCAATTGAGTCCATTACTTGTATTTTTGTTCAATTAACATATTAAAATATGATATTTTATATATATTATATTTTCCCCACCAATTAAATCAAATGACATTAACAATAAATTTAAAAATCAAAATATTTCAATTTTGCAATTTTATGAATTTTAAAATCTATTAGGGATAAGTGAATTGTCAATACTCTTTTAAATTTAAATTTTGCAATTTTCTGAATTGTCTCTTTTGCCTCAACGCAATTTGAAATGATTTATGTAATCTTCAGGAAAATTACTTAGGAAAAAGCAAAAGCAATGAACTGTAATAATAAAGTTCTGCACTCCTATCTAGGGATATAGGCTTAATACCATATTGAAACTTGGGATTGCTATTTATAATATTCATCGCCTAAAGTGTATTTTATATTATTGAGTCTATTACTTGTATTTTTGTTTAATTAACTTATTCAAATATTGTATTTTTCTCACCAATCAAATCAAACGACATTAATAACAAATTTAAAAATCAAAATATTGCATTTTTGCAATTTTTAGAATTTTAAAATCTATTAGAGATAAATAAATTGTGAATAATCTGTTGAATTTAAAATTTTCAATTTTCTTAATTCTCTCCTTTGTCACAATGCAATTTGAAATGATTTATAGAATTCTTACTTTCAGAAAAATTACTTAATAAAAAGGAAAAACAATGGACTCTAATGAGATGGTTGTGCACTCCCATCTAGGGATATCAGCTTTATACAACCTTGAAACTTGAGTTTGCTATTTATAATATTCATCCACTAAAGTATCTTTTATGCAATTAAGTCCATTACTTGTATTTTTATTCAATTAACATATTCAAATATTATATTTTTCACATATTATATTTTTCTCACCGATTAAATCAAACGACATTCACAATAAATATAAAAATCAAAATATTTCGATTTTGCAATTTTTAGAATTTTAAAATCTACTAGAAATAACTAAATTGTCAATACTCTGTTGAATTTAACTTTTGCAATTTTCTGAATTGTCTCATTTACCTCAATGCAATTTGAAATGATTTATATAATCTTCAGGCAAATTACTTAAGATAAAGCAAAAGTCATGGATTCTAATAAGAAGTTTCTACACGTCTATCTAGGGATATATACTTAACACAACATTTAAACTTGAAATTGCTATTTATAATATTCATCTACTAAAGTATATTTTGTGCAATTTAGTCCATTATTTATATTTTTGTTCAATTAACTTATTCAAATATTGTATTTTTCTCACCAATCAAATCAAACGTTAAAAACAAATTTAAAAATCAAAACATTGCATTTTTGCAATTTTTAGAATTTTAAAATTTACAAGAATTAAATAAATTATTAATAATCTGTCAAATTTAAATTTTGCAATTTTCTGAATTGTCTCCTTTTGCCTCAATGCAATTTGAAATGATTTATATAATGTTTTGACAAATTATTTAAGAAGAAGTCAAAGCAATTGACTGTAAGCAAAAGGTTCAGTTTTCCCATTTAGGGATATATGCTTAACACAATACTGACACTTAAGATTTCTATTTATAATATTTATCCACCAAAAGTGTATTTTATGCAATTGAGTCCATTACTTGTATTTTTGTTCAATTAAAATATTCAACTATGGTATTTTCCACATATTATATTTTTCCCATAAATTAAATCAAATGACATTAACAATAAATTTAAAAATGAAAATATTTCAATTTTGCAATTTTTTGAATTTTAAAATCTGTTAGGGATATGTGAATTATCAATACTCTGTTGTATTTAAATTTTGCAATTTCTAAATTTTCTACTTTGCCTCAACTCAATTTGAAATGATTTATATAATTTTCAAGCAAATTACTTAAGGAAAAACAAAAGCAATGGACTGTAACAAGAAGGTTCTATACTCCCATCTAAGGATATATATTTAACACAATATTGAAACTTGAGATTGCTATTTATAATATTCATCCACTAAAGTATTTTGTATGCAATTGAGTCCATTACTTGAATTTTTGTTCAATTAACTTATTCAAATATTATATTTTTCTCACCAATCAAATCAAATAACATTAACAACAAATTTCAAAATCAAAATATTGTATTTTTGTAATTTTTAGAAATTTAAAATCTGCTACCATTTCTTACTAGTATTTTTAGCTTAATTACGACCTAATGAGACATTCTCTTGATTTCCTCCTAACAACACTCCAATGTTTGTTGTACTTACTCATTCACACATAATTATGATAAAAATAGGTTGTCTACAAATAACTGGAACTGTATTCATCGCAAGAAGGACATCTATTCTCCCTTGGAACATGGAATCCATTGAATTCCATTAAAGAAGGAGTCCTTGATGATAACTAGCATTTCTTACAAGTATTTTCAGCTTAATTACGGCCTACTGAGACCTTCACCTCATTTCCTCCTAACAAGACTTCAATTATTGCTGCAATTACTCATTCACACATAATGATGCCCAAAATAGCTTGTCTACAAACAATTGGAACTCAATACATTGCAAGAAGGACATCTATTCTCCCTTGGAACATGGAATCCATTGAATTCCATTAAACAAGGAGTCCTTGATGATGACTAGCATTTCTTACAAGTATTTTCAACTTAATTACGGTCTAATGAGACATTCTCTTGATTTCCTCCGAACAAGACTCCAATTTTTGTTGTAATTACTCATTCACACTTAATGATGTAGAAAATAGCTTGTGTACCAAGAACTGGAACTCTATTCAGTATAAGAAGCACATTTATTTTCTCTTGGAACATGAAATCCACTAAATTCCATTAAACATGGAGTTCTTGATGATGACTAGTATTTCTTACAAGTATTTTAAGCATAATTACGGCCTAATGAAACATTCTCTTCATTTCCTCCTAGCAAGACTCCAATTTTTGTTGTAATTACTCATTCACCCTTAATGATGTTGAAAATAGCTTGTGTGCCAAGAACTGGAACTCTATTCATTGCAAGAAGCACATCTATTCTCCCTTGGAACATGGAATCCATTGAATTCCTTTAAACACGGAATCCTTGATGATGACTAGCATTTCTTACCAGTATTTTCAGCTTAATTATGGCCTAATAAGACATTTTCTTGATTTCCTCCTAACAAGACTCCTATTTTTGTTGTATTTACTCATTCACACTAAATGATGTTGAAATTAACTTGTGTACAAACCACTGGAACTCTATTCATTACAAGGAGCACAACTATTCTCCCTTGAAACAAGGAATCCGTTGAATTCCACTAAACATGGAGTCCTTGATGATGACTAGCTTTTCTTACAAGTATTTTCTGCATAATTACGGCCTAATGAGAGATTCTCTTGATTTCCTCCTAACAAGACTCCAATGTTTGCTGTAATTACTCATTCACACTTAATGATATTGAAATTAGCTTGTGTACAAACAACTAGAACTCTATTCATTGCAAGAAGCACATCTATTCTCCCTTGGTGGAATCCATTGAATTTTTTTAAACAAGGATTCCTTGATCATGATTAGCGTTTCTTACAAGTATTTTCAGCTTAATTATGACCTATTAAGACCTTCACTACATTTCCTCCAAACAAGACTCCAACTTTGCAAGCAATTACTCATTCACTTATAATTATGTCGAAAATAGCTTGTGTAACAACAACTGGAACTCTATTCATTGCAAGAAGCACATCTATTCTCCCTTGGAACATGGAATCCTTTGAATTCCATTAAACAAGGAGTCCTTGATGATGACTAAGTATTTTCAGCTTAATTACGGCCGACTTAGACCTTCACTTCCTTTCCTCCTAAGAAGACTCCAATTTTTGTTGTAATTACTCATTCACACCTAGTGATGTTGAAATTAGCCTGTGTACAAACAACAGGAACTCCTTTCATTGCAAGAAGCACATCTATTCTCCCTTGAAACAAGGAATCCATTGAATTCTACTAAACAAGTATTTTCAGCTGAATTACGGCCTAATGAGACATTCTCTTGATTTCCACCAAACAAGGCTCCAATTTTTGTTGTAAGTACTCATTCATATTTAAGGATGTTGAAATTGGCATGTGTACAAACAACTGAAACTTAATTCATGGCAATTAGCACATCTATACTCCCTTAGAGCATTGAATCCTTTGAATTCCATTAAACAAGGAGTCCTTGATGATGACTAACATTTCTTACAAGTATTTTCAGCTTAATTACGGCCGACTTAGACCTTCACTTCCTTTCCTCCTAAGAAGACTCCAATTTTTGTTGTAATTACTCATTCACACCTAGTGATGTTGAAATTAGCCTGTGTACAAACAACGGGAACTCTATTCATTGCAAGAAGCACATCTATTCTCCCTTGAAACAAGGAATCCATTGAATTCCACTAAACAAGGAGTCCTTGATGATGACTAGCATTTCTTACAAGTACTTTCAGATTAATTACGGCCTAATGAGACATTCTCTTGATTTCCAACAAACAAGACTCCAATTATTGCATCAATTACTCATTCACACATAATGATGCCAAAAATAGCTTGTCTACAAATAATTGTAACTCTATTCACAGTTAATGATGTTTAAAATAGCTTGTGCACAAACAACTATAACTCTATTTTTTGCAAGAAGCACATCTCCTCTCCCTTGGAATGTGAAATCGATTGAATTCCATTAAAGGAGTCCTTGATGATGACTAGCTTTTCTTACAAGTATTATTGGCTTAATTACGACCTAGTGAGACATTCTCTTGATTTCCTCCTAACTAGACTCCAATTTTTGTTGTAATTGCTCATTCACACTTAATGATGCTGAAAATAGGTTGTCTATAAACAAATGGAGCTCTATTCATTGCAAGAAGGACATCTATTCTCCTTTGGAACATGGAATCCATTGAATTCCATTAAACAAAGGAGCCCTTGATGATGACAAGCATTTCTTGCCTGTATTTTGAGCTTAATTATAGCCTAAAGAGACATTCTCTTGATTTCCTCTAAACAACGCTTCAATTTTAGTTGTAGTTTCTCATTCACACTTAATGATGTTGCAAATAGGTTGTCTACAAACAATTGTGATGAGAACTATGGAGATGATGGGTTGAAGGTTTCAATAGATGCAAGAGGTCTGTTGCACAATCCAGAAGACCCAATAACACAAGCTAGAGCTTCAATGGATGCAAGAGGTCCATTACACATTCCAGAAGGCCCAATTACACGAGCTAGAGTTTTAATGGATGTAAGAGGTCCATTGCACATTCCAAAAGGCCCAAGAATACAAACTAGAGCCAAAAAGATTAAAGAAGCACTAAATGGGCTGATTCAGGACATTCAGGCCAACCAAGTTTCAAATGGTGTGAATTCAAGTTTTAAAGAGAGTCCAAACCTAATTAATATAATTGGAATACTTAATAGGTCAGACTAAGTAATAGCATCACTCCTAAATAGGAGTTCATTGTATGTGCTGGAATTTGTCCAAAATTACTCCAAAATAAGGATTTCTCCTAGTTAGGAATTTTGCCTCTTTAAGATTGCCATTTTAGCCTATAAATAGGCACCCTTTGTAAGCTCTAGAAATTAGACAACTTTGAGTGAAATAGAAAGCAAGGGTTTTTCTCCCTCGGTTCTTTTAAGAACTAAAGAACTTATCAAGAGATAATTCTTCTTGTGGCGTTCAAATCGACTTATCACTCCCAATTCCTTTCTTTTTTGGAGTGTGGTTTTTCTAGAGTGTGGCGTCCATATCCATCTTGAATACCCTAGGTTCATGTTCCTTCGAATATAGGGTCTAGGGTTTCTGTTATTAAACTCTGATTTAGCTTTCCTGGTTGTTCTTTGATTCCTTGTGTGCGTTGGGTCCCTAAGCCACGTTTTTTTTTTTTGGGTTTTCCGCATCAAACTGGAACACTATACATTGCAAGAAGCAATCTATTCTCCCATGGAACAAGGAATCCATTGAATTCCCATAAATAAGGAGTCCTTGATAATGGCTAGGATTTCTTACAAGTATTTTCAGCTTAATTAGAGCCTATTGAGACATTATCCAACAACACTCCAATTTTCATTGTACTTACTCATTCACACTTAATAATGATGAAAATAGGTTGTCTACACACAACTGGAACACTATTCATAGCAAGAAGGACATCTATTCTCCCTTGGAACATGGAATCCGTTGAATTCCATAAACAAGGAGTCCTTGATGATGACAAGCATTTCTTACCAGTATTTTGAGATTAATTACGGCCTAAAGAGACATTCTCTTGATTTCCTCCAAACAACGCTTCAATTTTAGTTGTACTCCCTCATTCACACTTAATGATGATGCAAATAGGTTGTCTACAAACAACTGGAACACTATACATTGCAAGAAGCACATCTATTCTCTCTTGGAACAAGGAATCCATTGAATTCCATTAAACAAGGAGTCCTTGATGATGACTAGCATTTCTTACAAGTATTTTGAGCTTAATTACTGCCTAATGAGACAATCTCTTGATTTCCTCTTAACAGAGCTCATATTTATGGTGTAATTACTCATTCACACTTAATGATGATGAAAATAGGTTGTCTACAAACAACTGGAACTCTATTGATTGCAAGAAGCACATCTATTCTCCCATGGAACATGGAATCCATTGAATTCCATTAAACAAGGATTCCTTGATGATGACTAGCATTTCTTACGAGTATTTTCAGCCTAATTACAACCTAATGACACATTCTCTTGATTTCCTCCTAACAATGCTCCAATTTCTGTTGTAATTACTCATTCACACTTAGTGATGATGAAAATAAGTTGTCTACAAACAACTGGAACTCTATTCATTGCTAGAAGTGCATCTATTCACCCTTGGAACGTGGAATCCAATGAATTCCTTTAAACAAGGAGTCCTTGATGATGACTAGCATTTCTTACAGGTATTTTCAGTTTAATTACGACCTAATGAGACATTCTCTTGATTTTCTCCCAACAACGCTCCAATTTTTCTTGTAATTACTCATTCACACTTAGTGACGATTAAAATAGGTTGTCTAAAAACAACGGGAACTTTATTCATTGAAAGAAGCACATCTATTTTCCCTTGGAACATGGAATCCATTAAATTCCATTAAAGAAGGAGTCCTTGATGATGAGTAGCATTTCTTTCAAGTTATTTCTGCTTAATTACGGCCTAATGAGACATTCTTTTGATTTCCTCCAAAAAAGACTCCTATTTTTGTTGTAATTACTCATTCACATTTAATGATGTTAAAAATACCTTGTGTACAAACAACTGGAACTCTATTCATTGCAAGAAGCACATCTATTGTCCCTTGGAACATGGAATCCATTGAATTCCATTGAACAAGGTGTCCTTGATGATGACTAGCAATTCTTACAAGTATTTTGAGCTTAATCCCGGCCTAATGAGACATTCCCTAGATTTCCTCTTAACAACACTCCAATTTTTGTTTTAATTACTCATTCACACCTAATGATGATGAAAATAGGTTGACTACGAACAACTGGAACTTTATTGATTGCAAGAAGCACAACTATTCTCCCATAGAACATGGAATCCATTGAATTCCGTTAAACAAGGACCGCTTGATGATAACTAGCATTTCTTACCAGTATTTTCAGCTTAATTACGGCCTAATGAGACATTCTCTCGATTTCCCCCCAAAACGACTCCTATTTTTGTTGTAATTACCCATTCCCACTTAATGATGTTCAAATTAGCTTGTGTACATATAACTGGAACTCTATTCATTGCAAGAAGCACATCAATTCTCCCTTGGAACATGGAATGCATTGAATTCCATTAAACAAGGAGTCCTTGATGATGACTAGCATTTCTTACAAGTATTTTCAGCTTAATTACGGACTATTGAGACATTCTCTTGATTTCCTGCTAACAAGACTCCAATTTTACTTGTAATTACTCATTCACACTTAATGATGTTTAAATTAGCTTGTGTACAAACAACTGGAACTCTATTCATTGCAAAAAGTACATATATTCTCCCTTGGAACATGGAATCCATTGAATTCCATTAAACATGGAGTCCTTGACGATAACTAGCATTTCTTACAAGTATTTTCGGCTTAATTACGACCTAATGAGACATTCTCTTGATTTCCTCCTAAGAATGCTCCAATTTTTGTTGTACTCATTCACACATAATTATGATGAAAATAGGTTGTCTACAAACAATTGGAACCCTATTAATTGCAAGAAGTACTTCTATTTTCCCTTGGAACATGGAATCCATTGAATTCCATTAAACAAGCAGTCCTTGATAATGACTAGCATTTCTTACAAGTATTTTCAGCTTAATTATGGCCTAATGAGACATTCTCTTGATTTACTCCTAACAAGATTCCAATTTTTGTTGTAACTACTGGAACTTGTGTACAAACAACTGGAACTCTATTCATTTCAAGAAGCACTCTTATTCTCCCTTGGAACATGGCATCAATTGAATTCCATGAAACAAGCAGTCCTTGATGATGACTAGCTTTTCTTACAAGTATTATCAGCTTAATTACGTCCTAATGATACATTCTCTTGATTTCATCCTAACAAGACACCAATGTTTGTTGCAATTACTCTTTCAAACTTAATGATGTTGAAATTATCTTGTGTACAAACAACTGGAACTCTATTCATTGCAAGAAGCACATCTATTTTGCCTTGGAACATGGAATCCATTGAATTTCATTAAGCAAGGCATTCTTGATGATGACTAGCATTTCTTATGAGTATTTTCAGCTTAATTACAGCCTAATGAGACAATCTCTTGATTTCCTTCTAACAACACTCCAATTTTTGTTGTAATTACTCATTCACACTTAATGATGATGAAAATAGGTTGTTCACAAACATCTGGAACTCTATTTATTACAAGAATCACATCTATTCACCCTTGGAACCTAGAATCCATTGAATTCGAGTAAAAAAGGAGTCCTTGATGACGACTAGCATTTCTAGCAAGTATTTTCAGCTTAATTATGGCCTAATGAGACAATATCTTGATTTCCTCCTAAAAAGGCTCAAATTATTGTTGTAATTAATCAGTCACACTTAATGATGTTGAAATTAGCTTGTGTACAAACAACTGGATCTCTATTAATTGGAAGAAGCACATCTATTTTCCCTTGGAAAATGGAATCCATTGAATTCCATTAAACAAGGAGTTGTTAATAATGACTAGCATTTTTACAAGTATTTTCAGCTTAATTACAGCCCAATGAGACATTCTCTTGATTTCCTCCTAACAAGACTCCAATTTTTGTTGTAATTACACATTCACACTTAATGATGATGAAAGTAGCTTGTGTACAAACAACTGGAACTCTATTCATTGCAAGAAGCACATCAACTCTCCCTTGGATCATGGAATCCATTGAATTCCATTCAACAAGGAGTCCTTGATGATGACAAGCATTTCTTACAAGTATTTTCAGCATAGTAACAGCCCACTTAGACCTTCACATCATTTCCTCCTAACAAGACTCCAATTTTTGTTGTAATTACTCACTCACACTTAATGATGTTGAAATTAACTTGTGTACAAACAACTGGAACTCTATTCACTGGAAGAAGCACATCTATTCTCCCTTTGAACATGGAATCCATTGAATTCCATTAAACAAGGAGTCCTTGATGATGACTAGCATTTCTCACAAGTATTTTCAGCTTAATTACGGCCCACTTAGACCTTCACTTCATTTCCTCCTAACAAGACTCCAATTTTTGTAGTAATTACTCATTCACACTTACTGATGTCGAAATTAGCCTGTGTATGAACAATGGGAACTCTATTCATTGCAAGAAGCACATCTATTCAACCTTGAAACAAGGAATCCATTGAATTCCACTAAACAAGGAGTCCATGATGATGACTAGCATATCTTACAAGTATTTTCAACTTAATTACGGCCAAATGAGACATTCTCTTGATTCCTCCTAACAAGACTCCAATTTTTGTTGTAATTACTCATTCACACTTAATGATGTTGAAATTAGCTTGTGTAGAAACAACTGGAACTTTATCCATTGCAAGAAGCCCATTTATTCTCCCTTAAACCATCGAATCCATTGAATTCCATTAAACGTGGAGTCCTTGATGATGACTAGCATTTCTTACAAGTACATTCAGCTTTATTGTGGCTTAATGAGACACTCTCTTAATTTCCACCAAACAAGACTCCAATTTTTGTTGCAACAACTCATTAAAACTTAATGATGTTGAAAATAGCATGTGTACAAATAACGAGAACTCTAGTCATTACAAGAGGCTCATCAATTCTCCCTTGAAATAAGGAATCCATTGAATTCCATTAAGCAAGGAGTCCATGATGATGACTAGCATTTCTTACGAGCATTATCTACTTAATTATGGCCTAATGAGACATTCTCTTGATTTCCTCCTAACAAGACACCAATATTTTGTAGTAATTAGTCTTTCAAACATAATGATGTTGAAAATAGCTTGTGTACAAACAACTAGAACTATATTCAT